>JAVTVY010022906.1:0-94906 GCA_036873755.1 Hanleya hanleyi
TGCAATTTTTTCTAAGAATGTCCAGCGGATTTTCGGTAATTCGCTCATTTTGCGCTCGGTAGATGGCACCTTTGAAATTACACATACATGTAATTCAGTCCATCTAGCATCGCAAGAAACAGGGAAACTTTTCCTGTTTAAAAATGACATAGAACGGCCACTGGTGCCTGAAAAGATGTCCAGGATGGAATCTGAGGCATAGTTCACAGGATATTGTTCAAACGGGGATTCTACGCTAATAAGTCCGTCATTCTCGACAGCAGGGTATCCATTGTTGTACATAGGTAGTATGATGTACGTCATACTTGAATACAAATATTCAGGTATTTTTCTCTTTGTAGATGTAGGCAACCTTATTTACTCGGACGAATAGACACCTGTTCAGCAAGGGTGATACCGAGTTTCTTGAAGTAATTTTGTGTCAACTGTGTGAGTCAGTTTACGCATGTTATCATCTTATATCCAATATTTTTTTGATCTAACCTGGAACGTTTATAATTACCAGGGGGTGTGAGTGAGTGCAGACACTATGCCTATGAAAGGCATAATAGTGTTTACCTTTGCACACGCTGACAATTGTGGCTGATGCTAACATCCCCCCTGTGAAGGCGTGGAACCAGAAGATGCACGTCTTTCGGTTAACCCTGGTGATTGAAAAAGACAACATGGCCGAACTTCCGGAATTAGCGGATGTGGACGTTGATGGTTTTTGGACAATTATATACACTCTGTGATTGGTCGGATGTTATTCCAATTCTCGGCACAAACCAATCAGAAAACCAGATATTTTTACAAACTGGAAGAGGTCCTTGAATTTCTATAAAACTAATATATTATCCTTGACGAATGGTGCATGATAAACTTGATCTTTCTCCCGTGTCAGAATATTACAGTAGGAGGTATAAACTCTGATGTTATGAGAATGACCTTGATATGACCGATCTAATATCTAAGTAATATTAGTCAGTGGACTCACGTGTTATTGTTGCGTTACGGTTTGCTCAATCTGTGTAACAATTCGTTTCAAGGCTAAACATTTTACATCGTGAACAAGATCACGAAACTGGTCATTCTTTCATGTAAGCGAATATTGTTCAGAATTTTTTTCTACACTGTAAAAAGTGGAAACATGTTTAACGTTTCATTTTGAGATGGGTAACATGTGAGATGTTTCATATTGCTACATGTTTCACCCTGTTTTTCATGAAAACATGTCTCAAAAACGTAAGATTACAGCTATTTGAGGGTTGTGACATGTTTCACTGGCGTTGCCGTTTCACTATAATGACCCGAATAGCTGTTTGAAACATCAAAGCCGAAACACGTACAACCAAGTCGCAAAGGCGACATGTCTCAAGGAACACAGTATAAAAGACAGATAATGCTGTCTAGTGCATGAAAGCACTAGTTTCCAAAAATTTATTTCTGGTCTTTAGCGATCGTGAATATATCTGTCGGTATTGAGAATAAACAGACCGACCATCATTTAATTGAATTATTTGCATCGTAATATAACTCTTCCAGGCCTAGGGTATTTGAGCCCTGCCAAGGCCTTGGAAGAGACTTAATTGCCACTAAATATTTTTTTACTTCTTGAGTCTAAAAGCCCCCACAATATATCTTGGAGTGCGCTCTGCTAGAAAGTGCAAAAAAAAAATCCAATCCTTGAACACTTCACAGTTACGTCATATTCTAAATATGAATTTTTGGTCGATTTTTCGGTCAGATTTTCCATTTTGTTTATTTGTGCTACGTTCTCCGAAGTAAACTACAGGGTATATTAGGGAAGAATTATCTGATGTGGAATAAAATAGTTCATGCATTCTTTTATCCACAAAAACAAAATCGCGAAGAAAAAGATAAAACATCACTTTTCTGGTACCCCACATGTCCGCCACTTTAAATTTACCAATGATCCTTTTCTGGGAGGGGTATGCAAATAGGGACAAACTGACTCAAGTATATTACGCTGTAAAATCAAGCTCCTAATAATTTGTTGTTTCGGAGCTATAACGTAGAAAGTTTGGTGGGGGTGAGGGCATGATTCTCCTTCATGTTCGGAAGGGTTAAGAGTAATCTCGTTAACCATTCATACCAACAAAATACACAGCAGTGTTGCTATAAAAAAGAGTGATATTGATGGGGCATCAATGAGAGTTCGCGTTGGGAGAAACAACAACTGTGTTCTCTATGTGACAAAAGCTATACATCCAGTATTTTAAATGTGTGTAGCGCATCAGAAAATTTTCTGGACGTATTCAATACGATTGTCCTATATATGATTACAACATTGCGCGGGATTCGGCCATTGTGTGACACAAATGACACCAAACCAGGCATCTTCACATTTCAAGTTAAATACTACACTAATGTTCCGTCATTTACCTTCACCAATTGTTCAAACTGGGAAATGCACGTGATATCATATAGCCAATCAACATAGAAACTTGCCAACACAGTGCAGCGAGGACTTTCTTTGATGTCAGTCTGTGTTATTTCCAAATATGGCAAGTGGTGGTTGTATTGATGTTAACTTCTTTCGAATAGCCAATCAAATCTGAATTTTAAAGAGGTAATTGCACTCCTCCTAATATGGATCACGGAATGTTTATAGAGCTATGGCATCACCAAACTCGTATTCTGATCAGAAATTGTGTTATGTTCAGCCAAGGCAACTCGTGTAGTGTTCGACTTGGATATGCGAAGATGAAACCAGGAGGAGAGAGGGGATATTATTTTTCATCGCTATGAAAATATTGAATATTGTTGGTGTGTGAAGCAATGTTCCCCCTTCCTCACTGACTGTGACCACTGTTGCAACAACTCGAGACGAGTCCAGGCTCCGTTATCTAATAATCATCTGCGATCCGTATTCCATTCCCCGAATCTGAATGGAATTTCAACGACTCTTTGGGCAGAGATATTTACCGCGAGCTGATAAATCAGTTTCAAGTTACAGACATTCATCTATCTAAATTAGCAAGTATGGTCTATATATGTATGTAATATAGCACCCCCTGTTGAGAACTTCTTCCTGTGTGCTGGATTAGGTTGTGTCATATCAACACACCGATGTGGAACCTAAGTAAATTATTATTATTATTAGTTAATACCTGAATGTAAATGTACCATATGGTGTTCACCAAAATTTCAGCACATTATGGTCATGGACAATTTGCACGCTATGATAAGTTGGTTCACATCAGGAATTATGATGTACCGAACTTGTATCTGTCTGGAATTATCATATTCATTGTTAACCTGCGGATCAAGCTGGTCTGTTATATATGTTCCTGCCTGTAGCCTATGATTATTGTAGGTTTATACCTGAGTTTGAATTCCGTTGAAGATAAGAGAATAAAAACTGATGCAAGTTGAATTTAATAAATGTTTCGTGTATTTTTGTTTCTTTTACAGGCGACCTGGCGATCTGATGAAACATGTAATGGGAGATAGACTATTTTGAAACACTTCCAAGTTTGAGACATGTTCGGACCCGTTTCGCTTGCGACATGTCTCAAAAGTTGGGACAAAGTCATGTTTGGGCTTAGACGTTTCATTTTGAAACATGTAGTCGACCGTAACATGTTTCAGATTGAGGCAACACATGTTTCACTGTGCAGGATGTCACATGTTTCAAACGGACACGTGTTTAACGACGACATGTCTGATATTGAGACATCATTAACACACATGAGGATGACACGTGTTTCAAATTGAAACATGAAGCCGTTTCAAAATGAAATATGTGCGTACAAACATGTCCCAAAAGTTGGGACAAATTCATGTTTCATTTTGAGACGTTAAACATGTCGCCAATTCTTACAGTGTACAGAAAGGCTTTACATCTGGACAGATTATTGTTCTTTGTATGGTGGAAAGAAGGACGACCCTACGAAAAGCAGTTGAACATATAATGACGTTACAAAAACTTACTTCCTTAGAGCGTACAGCGATAAGAGGTATCCTGGAATTTCGATAGCGCCATTGAAAAAGACGTTAAGGAAATGGTTCCCTGCTAAAGCTGGCGACAGAAGTAGAAGGCCGTAGTATACAAAACTGTCGACGGAGCTGTGTGAAAGAAATGGGTACATTATTATTAGTATTGGTGGTTTTCAGTCACATCCGGAGAACGTCAGTGTGATGAACACAGTGGGAAATGGGACAGTGCCTCCTTGAGATTGTATTTTATCTACCAAATCTGATAGTTATGGCGTTTCACAGGCAATTTCCCTATCTCTAGGATGGAAGCTACACCAAAATATGGTATGCAGTGTCTAGTGATGTTAGTATTTCTATGTGTGGACTAATATCAATTCTAACCATGAATTGGACAATTCGTGTAGAACTGCTTTTTCTTCACCTCTCACGGGGCATCATGTAATTTGTGCATTTTGTCATATTATTTGATAAATTCCGAGTAGTTCACTCACATGATGTACGTGACTAATATGGTCAGCATCCTCAGTCGTCTGTGTCTGAACAAAGTCAAGAAACTGCTTCCTTCATCAAGATTGTCCTTTCTAGTGGTCTTCTGAAGCAAAGTATCTGGTTCAGCGTTCGTCTCAGTTTCTCTGTTGATAAATGTGTCATCGATTCCATGTTTAGTCATCTGTGTGTCATTGTCTTGAGACCCATGGTCATTTCCTTTTACACATACTTGGATATCTTCGACCGAATTCTCGACACAATCATCTCGGTCATTCAATGATTGTTTGAGAGCTGTTCTCGGGGAACCCGTAAACAATGAATCATCCTTTTTGCAACATGACCCGGTCAGACAATCAGCTGAATTACCGGAATTGGGTGTAATTCTTGGAAGCCTATCGTCACGATTTGCCTGTATACCATTTGAATATTCATCTCCGATATAATCTTTCACCACAGAACCAGGAGGCATTGTGATATCGTCTCTATTTTTCCCTTCAAAGTTATTTAGTGGCACGGTATAAGTCTGCTCGATACCCACTATGGCTGTTGTTTCTGTCGTGAAATCTTTCTTATGTTCGGATGTTTTTTGCCCATTCTGATGTAACGTTTTATCATTGAAGTTTTCGCTAGGATGCTTCACTCCCCCATTCGAACTGTCTACTTCAATCTCACAACTACGAAAGTCTATTTTCTCTATGGCATGCTGTATCGTTCCCTTAAAATCCACCTTATTTATTTTCGCAGCTTTTCTAATTAGTGCAATCGCATCCTTCTTTCTGTTCACGGCGAAAAGCCAACGGATTGGCTCGTCTATATAGCTGTAAATACAATAAAAGTATAAATATTCATACATTATAATACGTATTTATTTTCTTAATTTAAATTCTACATATGGAATCAGAACCAAGAATGTCTTCAACATTCAGAGCCATCCAACAAGATATAATTTATAGTTGACAGCTTTATAATGTACGCTGGTTGTTTGGATGAATCGTGACCATTATTATCGTGTCTCATCGTGTTTTATCTACCGGCTTAGTATTGCAAATATGCTACTTACAATGTTTGGACCACCACCACCAGCGAGGTCATGGATAGTGTCAACTGCAGATATCGCCAACTGACGTCACGCAACAGGTAAGCAATCGGACACATAAGCATTATACCGATGGCCCAAATATTCTTCGAGAACATTACCACTGTTGCCATCTGGTTCTTTGGAAAGATTTCCAAGATAGACAAACTGACAACGCTGTATATACCCTGTAAATGAACAAAACAACGTATTCAGTATTAGAGTAAAATGGGCGATAGCGCTTCATCAGATCTATCAAGAAAACTATTCGAGAAAGTTTCGACATTCGGTAGGAGTCGTCGCTCATGAAGACCTATCCCGTCCATAATCAAAATACCTCATTCATATATTAGCGCAAAATCTAAAAGAGTAATCTCGTTGAATATACATACCAACAAAATACACAGCAGGGTTACCATAAAAAAAAGTGTGACATTGATGGGGCACCAATGCGAGTTCGCGTTGAAAGAAACAACAGCTGTGTTCTCTATGAGACCAAAGCTAGATCCAGTATTTTGAATGTGTGCAGCGCATCTGGAGATTTTTTTTGATTTTGTCAATATGATTACAGCCTTGCACGGGATTTTGCCATTGTGTGACACAAATGTTACCAAACCAGGAGGAGAGCGGGGAAATTATTTTTCGTCTTTATGAGAATATTGAATATTGTTTGTGTGTAAAACAGTGCTCCTCCCTCCTGCCTGATTTTTGTTGCAGCAACAACTCAATACGGATCCAGGCCCCCGTGATTTCAAATAATCATCTCGATTCGCATTCCATTCCCCGAAACGGAATGGAATAACCATAGCCATTAACAATTTACAGACATTCATGCATCTAAATCAGCAAGTATATAGTCGCTATCTGTATTTAATATAGTACCCATGTTAAGAACTGCTTCCTGTGTGGTGGATTAGGCTATGTCATGTCAACAGACAAATGCGGCAACTCCAGTAAATTATCGTTTTGGTTAATATCTTTATTTAAATGTACAAGTTTAGTTAGCCACAACTGTTCCTATCAATAATACCTTCGGATGATAGTCACACATGGCGTTCATTGATCTCCGTGTACTATAACCCGTACCGTATAGAAGTTCATTTTGATGCTCCTTACCTGTTATTTTCGGGAAGCTAATTCCTTCTTTCCCAATCTTGTCGCTTTTATTAAAATTTCCGGCGCTAGTGATCAGCTGTACACAAGCCGTTCTCACCTCGATCCCGGCTTTCTCCATGTTACGGTAGACGCCATATTGCGTGTATTTGGGCCACTACGCATGCGCAGTTACACAATATGGCGTCTACCGTAACATGGGGAAGATCAGGGTCGATGTGAAAACGGCTCGTGTACAGCTGATCACCAGCGTCGGAAACTTTAATGAAAGCGACAAGCTTGGAAAAAAGGAACTAGCTTCCCGCAAATAACAGGTAAGGAGCATCAAAATGAACTTTTATACGGTACGGGTTATAGCACACGGAGATCAATGCCATGTGTGACTATCATTCGAAGGTATTATTGAAAGGAACAGTTGTGGCTAAAGTTTAGTGTGAATCAGTGCTACAGATTACCAGAACTATACATCATAAGAGCATTATTGTCATGAACAATTTGATAAATAGGTTCACAACAGGAGTAATGATGTACCGAGCATGTATCTGTCTGGATTTATCATATTGATTGTTAACTCGAGAAGCAAACCTGTCTCTTATATGTATACCTGCTTGTAAGATAATTATTGGTTTATACCCAAGCCTGACTTACATCGAAGATATGAGAATAAAAACTGATGCAAGTTGAATTTAATAAATGTTTCGTGTATTTCAGTTTCTTTCGCTGGCGATCTGGCATCCTGATGGAACATGTAATGGGAGATAGACTATTTTGAAACACTTCCAAGTTTGAAACATGTTCGGATCCGTTTCGGTTGCGACATATCCGAAAAGTTGGGACAAAGTCATGTTTGGGATTAGACGTTTCATTTTGCAACATGTAGTCGGCCGTAACACGTTTCAGATTGAGACATGTACATACAACACATGTTTCACTGTGCAGGATGTCAAACGAACACATCTTTAATGCCGACATATCTCATATTGAGACATCATTAACACATATGAAGATGACACGTGTTTCAAATTGAAACATGAAGCCGTTTCAAAATGAAATATGTACATACTCATATGTCCCAAAAGTTGGGACAAAATCACGTTTCATTTTGAGACGTTAAACATGTCGCCAATCCTTAAAATGTGATGACACAACTCTTGCAAGAACCTTCTCATTAGAAGTTGCTACCGGTATATATTAATATAAGAATATTCTAGAATATAAGTTAACGTACCGGGAAAATGAAACCGACCAGAAAACGTCCCAAAATAAATACATAGATGTTTGGCGGTAATGCCATCAACATAGTAACCACAAGACAAGTCCAGTGACATATAACAAGCGTTCTCTTTCGGCCATATTTGTCTGCTAGAGGTAACAGGAAATTGTTTCCGAGTGCCAGCCCAACTGTAAATATCATCTGAGATAAGGCGATTAGGTATTCCCACTGACAGACCAGGTCCCACTGAAAAATGGGAGAAGAGGTATAAAAAAATGTTCATGTATTTTTTTATTAATATATCAATATATTAACGTTGACCAAAGATGTTCAGTTTCAGTTAAGTGGATAATCGTATTAGATCCCATGTTGTTATGTTCTCTAAGACTTTTAACGTGTATGTTGATTACCTTAACAAGCATCTATGTGGTAGTTCAATTGTATGACAACTGGATGGCGCGCTCTTCCATCTGTTCTGTTCGGCAGACGACATATTTCGCTCATATTTCCAATACCGATAAGAACTAGATACAGTCGATCGACTACGATTCGATCGAGGAGATCGACTACGATTCGATCGAGGAGGTATCCATTTTGCATAAGAGTAATAACGTAAAACTTAGGAAAAACTATTTTAACATGGTGCCCAGGTGGAGTCACCTATCGGCACAAAAACATCCCCAAAAGATAACTAAGGGAAAGTGCTCAAATACCAAATTTGGAACGAAGCAGGTTTTGAACAGCTATTGTCTGGAAAATCAATGCCACATATAGGCGGATTGGCACAAAACACGACCACAAGTGAGAACTTGAGGCAAGGTACCCATGTACCATTGATTTGAAAAGAATCCGTTCAGGTTTTCAAAACTTATTGTCCTTAAACGCACTTTTAACTTGGTCCAGAGTTGGCGCCACCTGTACGCGGATTCGCACAAAAAAAGCAGAAAAAAATCTCAACCGAGATCTTGCGGCAAGATCTCCCAACATCGGAAACAGATAAATGCATCTGTTCAGTATTACCAAAAGTTAACTTGGCCCACAGGTGGTACCGCCTTTAAGCAGAGCGATTTGAACAAGTTATTGTCTGGAAACGCAATTTCAAATTGGTCCCAGGTGGCGCCACCTATATGCGGATCGGCATAAAAACAATACCAAGCGAGATACTGAGGCGAGGAACCCACATATCAAATTTGGAATGAATCGGTCCAGATTTTCAAAAGTTATTGTCTGGAAACACTATATCAAATTAGCCCCCAGGTGGCGCCACATATACACAAATCGGCACGAAAAACAAATCTCAAGCCATATCTTGAGGCAAGGTACCCACATGTCAAATTTGGAAGACTCCTTCAGGTTTTCAAAAGTTATGGTCTGGAAATGAAATTTTAGCTTGGCGCCAATATACACAAATTGGCACGAAAAACAATCTCAAACCAGGTTTTTAGGCATGGGACCAACTTACCAAAAAACTATAATTGCTTTTTCAGGAACTATTATCCGAAAATGAAATTTTTACTTTGCCACCAGGTGGCGCCACCTATAAGTTGATCGGCACAAAAAGCAATCACATGATCTTGTTATCTGTAGCTCCTGGAGATGGCACGGAGATATTCTTGAATTAATGTATCAATGTCAGCGGTTTTAAAATCTGCAAGGTCATAGACTCTGTGAAATTCATTTGTGGGAGAAATGTATATATATGTACATGTTCTACGTCCTAAAATCACCATACTGTACATGACTGAATGGCACGTCTCTAAACCAGGCAATGAGTGTACTTTAGATGCAAATGGCTTCAGAGGTCATACGTGTGCCAATAGCCAACCAATATATTACCCCCCAACAGTGAGCTTTCTGAGTCATGGCTGTGAACCAATCACTGTCATACTATCTTTGCAAATGATCGGATGGAAATTGGTATCAAAACAGAGACAGTCAATTTACCAATTTGCATATAAGAAAAATTGCAGAAAAAAATATAAGTATCCAGTCTCGGACAGAGCTGAAAAAACAATACGTATCTACCCCTAGAAAGGAGCAATATGCACAACAAATTTGAAGTTGAATGACAAAGGCATTCGGAAGTTATCTGACGGAAAAGATTGAACAAAAAGGATGATTTTTTTTTTTTTTTTTTTTTTTCCTGTAAGCCCTGGATTTCCCACTGGGCATTTATTGCTTTATTAAGCCATGATTTACATAAACCCTTACATTACCCACATGGCCAAGGGCTTACAGGGTTTTATCCAATAATCCCGAATAAGCAATACTTACATATACAAAAATATATACACATATATATACACATACACATATATATACATACACTCACGCACATATATATACACCCATATACATATATATATATACATATATATATGTTCAAATATAAAAGGTAGATATTTACTCCCCACAAGAAAAAGTAAACTGTAGCTCAATTATATATCACAGAAGTAGCTCAGATAATATATCATTCGCATCGATTTTAAGTACAAAATTGCAGGAGATGAAGGATTTATTTCACATATTTCCTTATTGTATCAATATGATGTTTTTTAGGTAGCTTGTAGATCGGCTAGGGGACCTCACTTGGTTTGAAAGGCTGCGAGAGAGCCATTGGTTAAAGCAATATTTTTTTCCAAGTCTTCGTCCGATAAATGGATTCGCGCACAGCCATGAAACTGGGGACTGTACCTCTACTTCTGGAACCGTACAGGCATGATTTTACAATTAAAAGTAAGTGGTTAACCAGAGCCGTTGTACCTGTTTTCCCCAGCAACACATCTCTGTGAGAGAGGTCCATTTCAGATGCAATATTTATCTCTACAGCCCAGGCCTGGAATTGAGCCCATATATGTCTGGCACAGATACATGACCAAAATAAATGTAAGATCGTTTCCCTATCATTGTTGCAGAAACTGCATCTGTCCGACTCTGCCTTTCCCCATTTACTCAAGAGTGTATTAGTAACCAGGTAGTTATGCGTTATCTGGAATTGAAAATATTGGAGTTTGGTTTCGGTAGTCACAGAGAAGGGATTTTGATAAATGAGTTTCCATTCAGCTTCACTAATATTCGTAGGATTCAGGAAATCATTCCATTTAATTTGGCTATTGCGAGGGATTTCCTGAACCGATTGTAGGAGAGATCGGTATATAAATTTGGAGCATTCTTGGGTTTTGAGTTTAAATAGTATTTTTTTCTCCATTGAAGTCTGATTTTGGGGTTTTCTCTTAATATCCTTTGGTATGTTATGAATAACAGCGTAATAAGTTAAAAAGTTTTTCGGCTTGGTTTGAAATTTACCCTGAAAAATCTGAAAGGATAAGAATTCAGAGTTAGAGCTCTGACCCCACATGAATGCCAATTCTTAATTTCTCTCCAATTGCAGATTGGGGCATAGTTATATATCAAATCATCCATGGTACCTGAGTCAGCCAATTCTCCATGCATATTCTTGATCCAGGCCAAGCGGACATCCTTCCAAAACTTATTTTTAACATTTTTAATGATTTTCTGCAACCCAACCATATTCAGCTCCCAGACCGTTGAGCCTATATTCGGAAAGATTTTTAACATCATATCAGATTGAAAATCTGTGAGAGCTGTACTACGTTTAACCCATTTAATTTTCATACAATCAATAAAGGACGGAATGTGTATCATATTCAGCCCTCCATCTTGTTTACTGCAAATAATTGTTTTTCTTTTAATCTTATCGGGCCCTCCTCCCCAGATAAAAGCGTACAACATTTTCTGTAATTCGGTCAAAAAATTGTCGGGTGGGTTAGGCAGAGCAGAGAAAAGATGAGTAAGAAGTGGTAAAGCGAAAGTTTTAATAACTGTTATTTTTCCAATTGGACTCAAATTTCTCTTATACCACGATCCTAACAAGCGTCTAATAGCACCAAGTTTTGGCATATAATTTAAAGCTGGCATCTCTTACAGGTCTGGGCTGAAAGATATCCCCATTAGTTTAAACCCTCCAGGATCCCAGTTGATTCTATAGTGTTCACACAATTTAGTTGTGTTACCCTTTTTACTTCCAATCCACTGGATAATAGATTTTTCAATATTCATTTGAAGACCGGAGCAACACGAAAAATCCTGCCCATGGCTCGCCTTAATGATTCTTTTGGTCCATCTATAAACAAAGTAGTATCATCTGCATACTGCAAAATTTTAATTTCGGAATTGTCAAGTTTTATACCGTTGATATCCGGGTCTTTTTTTATAGCTATAGCTAGTAATTCTGCGACAATGATGAACAGGTAAGGGGATACAGGATCACCCTGCCGGCACCCTCGTTCCAGTTCAAAAAAAGAAGACAGAAAATTGTTAATTTGCACACAGCTTTTTGAATTTCTTTGAAACAGTCCAATCCATCCACAGAGCGATTCACCGAATCCAAATGACCGCAATGCTCTTTGTATGAACTCCCAGTCGACGCTGTCAAAAGCTTTTTCAGTCCACTAGTCCACTAGGAAGAGAAGTCCAGGTATGTTATTCTCTTCAGTGCACATCATAACAGGATGATTTGCATACAAGGGAAAATGTAGAAAAAACAGCTGCCTTTTTGGACAGAGCTGAAAAACAATAGTTGTCTTCTCCTAGACTCATTCATTTATTTATGTATCCATATTAAGAACCAAGGGACAAAAGGCCCAGTAACAGGCTCCATAAATTAATGTTTAGAGTGTAGTTGGCAAAAGTGCATTATAATGCGAGTTTACAGTTTTAAATTGTCATAGAAATAAATGTAAAACAAAGATATTAAGATAAATAAGATAGACGAGAGCAATATGCACCACAACTTTAAGTTGATTGACAAAAGGCATTCAAAAGTTATCTGACCGAAAAGAAAATACCAATACCAATAAGAAGAAGAAGGAGAAAGAAGGAACTGACAAACACATAAGGCATCCATCCCTTGGGATGCCTAATTACACCACATTACCATTGGTCGCTCTGGCATAGCGTATCGGTCTCCGTCGAGATACAATGTAATGGTCACCGTGCAGCCTGTGACCAGAGTGGCGATAATTTCTCCAGCTCATCCCTTATAAAAAGCACCATGCTTCTGGCCCAAACATTATGTGGTAACCATGGTAATGGCATGGTAACCATGATAAGAGCATCGTTTTTTCATCAGGGTTCCTTTTCACAGTTGCTTTTGGGACAAGGTGTTTCACCAGAGAGATCCGGCTTTTTGGTTGATATGATACCGCCATAGATTCTGTCTGCAGTAAAATAAAATTATCTAATATGTATGAGTGAAGGTGATTTCAACACTGTGAAACAATAGAAAGACCATTGATGTATGATAACCTCACACAAACTACCCTTAGCTGGGATTAGTCTGTTAGGTAGAAACTGAACATGCGTGGTGGGCTCTAAAAAGTTGATACTCACCTCGCTCGCAATGGACGACTGCCTTGGTATGCCATACCGGAAGTTGGTGCCACATGGTTGACTGCTATTATTTGTTGGGTCCCAGGTGACACACTGTCTCTCTGATAGGCTCTCCTCAACGATTCCGTCAACACGTTCAAAATGAGACGAATTCGCACTTTCGAATGGGTTGTCTTTTGCGAAATGTGGAAATGTGGCATTGGGTCTGTTATTACACATAAACGGTGGCACATAACCTGTTATGAATAAGTAACAAAATCAAATGAAAACCATGTATGCAAATTACATGTAATGAGAGAATTCCTGCGATTATGAAAATATTTGTGCTTAAATTAGTGGAATTTCTGTTCTCGCCATTTAGCACCGATGTAATTTTTGTCTCAACTTAAGTGGACACAATAGCGAATATATACATGTAAGACATGTAGATATATATATATCGTAGATATGTTAATGTCGGAAGTCATAAAGCATTCTTCAGCCCTACTACATACAAGAGATATCA
Source organism: Hanleya hanleyi (assembly GCA_036873755.1). NCBI lineage: Eukaryota > Metazoa > Mollusca > Polyplacophora > Lepidopleurida > Hanleyidae > Hanleya > Hanleya hanleyi. Next base: position 13,750 of record JAVTVY010022906.1, read on the forward strand.
TTCATGGGATGTTTTTTTGTTTATAGAGTTGCTTGAATTTCTCATTACAAATATCTATGTGAAATTTGGCAACACAATATATCAACAGCATATAAATATTCTAATGGGTACTAATTGTGCACCCCTATTGGCTGACCTATACCTGTTCTCTTATGAATATGACTATATGCAGGCGCTTTCAAAAACCGATCCATCCAAAGCCCGTTCCTTCTCATTCACCAAACGCTATATAGACGATCTTCTCGCTGTGGATAATCGCTATATAAATGACGCAGCGAAGGATATGTATCCACCTTCACTGGATTTGAAGGAAACTACAGATAACCCTACAGGCACATCATATTTAGACATATATCTCTATAAAAATGAAGCGGGCCTTCTCTCTCGTCGACTGTATGACAAAAGAGATGATTACAATTTCGACATCGTAAACTATCCCTTTCTGGACAGTAATATGCCAGTGGGACCTGCATGTGGCGTATACATATCACGCCTATTAGCATTTGCTAGATCCTGTGGTAAATGTGACGATTTTAATCAACGTTACAAAACATTGTTGCAGAAACTTATAAAACAGGGCTGCAACATCAAGCGCCTCCACTCAAAGTTTCTCAAATTTGGCGATACATATCGCATGCTGATAACAAAATACGAACGTAGCGTGCAAGATCTATGGCGTTACGTTTCGAAACTTGTGTCTAATTCCGCTTAACCCGAGGCGGCTAGGGGCCGTATGAACCCATGTACTTCAAGAACTTTACAACGAATATTATGGATTAAGAATACTGATCAGCGATACGGATTTGATATTTTTGGAACATCATGATGTCTTGCCGGCATCATTAAAAACTGTTGACCGCTTCTCTCTTGCAGGAAACAAGCCTAAGTTTGTGTATACTATGATTGTCTTTTTGAATTTGGTGCTAATACTGTTATATGGAATATGGAAAAGGTCTTTGGATTATGGACGCGGATATTCTCTAATGGACGACGGCTGAATTATGAATGACGGACCAAACGCTTGTAATGCTCAATTCTCATCCTTTAAAATCAGATGAGTTACTTATTTGAGCTGATCTGTCATCTCATCACATATTCCGAGCAAGCGTATCTAATTCTGCTTGAGCCGGTGCTAGGGGCCGTATGGTTACTTAATAGTTTCCACAAGAAGAGCGCAATAACAGCGCGGCCGGAATACCAAGGCTACGTATTAGAATCTTCCGTAGTCTAGTCTGAGTGTGAGGTAACGAGAGAGGATTTCCTGTGGAGTCATATACATGTAGTTGTTTTCTGGTCGCCAGACGTCGTGAATTATATCAACGTCTTTTTTATCTCAATAACCTGTGATTGCCTATCGTTTCGGTTACAAGCGTCTAATCCGTCATCCATAATTCAGCCGTCGTCCATTAAAGAATATCCGCGTCCATAATCCAAAGACCTATTCCATATAACAGTATTAGCACAAAATTCAAAAAGACAATCATAGTATACATAACCATAGGCTAGTTTCCTGCAAGAGAAAAGCGGTCAACAGTTAGCTTAGCCACATGGATATGATATGCAATATTAAATTCACACGTAATGAATTGGTCATACCAAGCGCTAAAATACGTAAGACTGGGTTGCCCAAGAGACTATCTACATCTCAAATCGAGTACATGTGTGTCAAGGTAATTAGAAACAGGGTACTGATAAGCAAATCCTGATTGGTAAGAAGTGAATACAATGCAGTAATACGGTACTTATACTAATCTACTGGCAGCATTGAATTTATCATTTTTATTCACCCTCTGCATAAATCAACTTGATGATATTGTCAGTATGGCCGAGCCTGTAGTGTGATAAAGAAGATGATAAAGAAACCCGCCTCTTAAAGTGCTAAGACAAACAGAACCATTATACAACTATAGTTAAGCGGTACATCTTGCAAGTTGGCAATTGGCAGGATAATTTCTTTAATTAACCCAGTCACAATATGATTGTTGAAAGTACATTCACGTCGCCTGTTCCGATCCAGTGTCAGTTCCTATCCACTTCCCGAAACTTTGCTTCTTGTCACAACCGAGATCGCGCGAAATGTTAAAACATTTGGTGCATTCCAACAAGTTAATCAACCTTCCGATCATAGTTAAATTATATTATGCATTCATTGGTTTTGTTAGGAGACAACTTTGTAGATGTTTTGATGTTTTGTATTGATGTTTTTGTTTGTTATATATAATTATCATATGGTACTACGTATCTGTCATTAATTTATTTAGTCGGGTTTAACTCTAAAGGCTACCCGTCCCATCGTCGGCATCAACTGACGGAGTCAGTTCCGAACCATCATCCATGATGGCCAAGCTGGATCGTACCATGGCCCGTAAAGATCTTGCGTACGCAGCGTTCATTACCTAAATTCGTACCTCAAGTGCTGATTCGCATTGCTTTTTCTTTAATCTGCTATTCAGAGGTAGAATAATTAAAAGTACCAACCATATAACGTTTTTCCCGTGAGTATACGATGATAAGCCATCGGAGATATTTCAGTGTTCAATCTATATTGCCAATATGATCAGCACGACCATATCACTATCACCCCCAACCCACATGCAAAACAAAATATCAAGCTACATGTAGCACCTTATTTTGGGGGAAAAGTTATTGTTGACGATTACATTTGTATAAATCTGGGTCAAAATTAAATGTCTAAACGAGGCTGAATCGAAACTTGCCCCAGCTCAGGAGCTCGTTACCGTTGTTATTTCGTTAATTATGTTGATCGGGGGTTCGAGGTCGTGAAGAAAAGGAGAAGAGCGGGCACTCCAGTTGGCGCGGTCACCAATCTCCCAAATCTTTTATAACCCGTTTCATAAAAAAATTGAATGAATCACACCGCAAACAGAACTACAAATGGTTAACTCGTAGCTGATTTGAGATCCACGGGTACTCGTTACTGTTAAAAAATGCTTAAAGCGTTTACTCCTGCAGGCGACATCAATGCGCATCTATTAACAACAGATCAGTTACTCATTGAGCTGATCTTTCATCACAACTTCCGAGCTAGCGAACTTTATTCCGCTTAAGCCGGTGCTTGCGGGGCTGTGTTGTTACTTCATATTTTCCACATGAACAAGTACAACAGCGGCTGAGATACCAAGGATCCGTTCTAGTATCCTCCGTATTCTAGTCGGATTGTGAGATGCCGAAGATGGGTTTTTTTAGTCGCCATGCGTCGTCAACTTTTTTCACCTCTCCCATATCTCTCAACTCATCATGATGCATGTTCAACTGACACCTACAATATCACCGGGTTTATAAAGAATCAACACCAATCAATCCATATCACATCATTAAATATTGTTCTTGCATCTTGAGCTAGGGGTCTGAAACTTATATACTTCCCACAGTAGATAATATTTTTAAGGCCACCTTCGAAGGTGGGTGCCTTGTTGAAATGGGTTTAGCCTATGGTTTAGTTGTGCTTGGTTTTCAGAAATTTCCGAGTGAACGGAGCAGAATTCATAGTTGAGTCACCTGGATAAAATGTAGAGAAGGTTTTAATCTGGCTGAGATTGAATTTGAACTATCTGAGATGTAAATATTTCATCCAAACTCTGAACCGGAAGTTCAAAAATACATTTAACAATTTCGTTTTCCTATCTACTTTTATGATAATTACCACCCCTGCTCAGAATGATCACCTGCTGTGCACTCAATGTCGTTCTCATATATACCCTGATATTTCGGAATTCCGAAAATGCGCCAAACCTTATAGCAGGATTTCAGCCTCATTGAATCAACTCTTAATGGTGATTTATTGTATGAATTGTGACTATTTTGTTTTCTCAATTTCGATGTTTTCCTGCAACATTGTCCACTTAGACTTCTGATATATTGGGCCTGGAATTAATTTGAGCACAATACTAACGAGATGCCTTATTCCGGAATTAGTGACGGGTTCCGCCCTATTCTTTTAGTAGAGTATTCCAACGAACTTAATATAGGTGAACATTAATGAATATTATGAGGCTATTGTGACATCTTGATGGCGTCATGTCTCGAAAATCCTGGAAAGTCCTTTGTTTGATAGGCCACCGATACAGCTTCCCATCCATATACAGTTAGTTCCAGTAATCGTAGATTTGACGATGTGTATCCCAACCCCCAAATCTAACGTTTGGTTATATGTTATTGAAGTGACCTATCTTTGTGTCAATAAGCTTAATTCTTCAAAATGACTTAAAATGACCCCGGTATGATAAGATATGATGCCAGAAATGTTTGGTCCATAATTCTGTTCCATTACAGAATGTGGTTCGGAGAGAAAGCGGCAGGCTAACATCAGCTCTGTAGACACTGTTAATGTCCAAACGCCCGTTAATGTCCAAATTGGACATTAACACGCAACGAGTGCGTGTTAATGTCCCGCGTAGGACAATAAGACGCCAGCATGAATGTTATCGTCCAAACTTTGGACATTAGCGGTCGATATGTATCACTTCGACTGTTATTGTCCTAAAACAGTCCCGCCTCTGTTCCAAAATTTCATTGAGACCATTTATTGAATTAGTGAAAAAACGAACTACGGACTACGGAGTATGGACTGTTAATGAATACAAGAAAACATTTTAAAAACACCAAGACAGGGCGAAATCGCCTTGTGAGACTACAGCCCATGTTCATATATCCATCTTACACTGCGAGGAATCGATATGATCACAATATATTGAATTAGTAAAAAAACGAACTACGGACTATCGACTGTTAGGACATTAAGACGCAACTTGTACATATTGCAAAAAAATCAGTTGCAGGTCGACCGCTAATGTCCAAATTTGCCCTAGGTCAATAAGAGGCGGTTAATGTCCAAACTTAGGACATTAACACGCACTCGCTGCGTGTTAATGTCCAATTTGGACATTAACGGGCGTTTGGACATTAACAGTGTCTACACAGCTCCCACTTTTTTGACGAAAATTCTAACATTGTCGATTGAGGTGAGGATTTCTTAGTACCAGATTGTCTATTTAATGAACTGTCATCGGAAAGAACAAACAAGATTTGATTCATGTTTTCAAATGAGAGGGCAAAACGTGAGCGAAGTACGGAAGGTGAAACACCGCAGGCAAGTAATCAAATATGGCTGAACCTGGCTCACCAAAACAAACTGCATAGACACATTTGATCATGAGCGAACTGAAAGGTCTAAGATCTTCCATGGACACTAAAATAGACAGGCTAAGTGAAAATTTTACGCAGGATTTGAGAACAGAAATCAAGAAAATAAAGGACGATTGTTTTTTAGAGACAGCAGCTTTAATGTCGCGTATAGAACACCTGGAAGACAAAATTTAGCGAATCGACAACATTGTACAATCAAGAGTAAGGGTCAATACAGTACGATCAGAGGACAGTGAAGCGGGTGGTGAAAGTAATGCAACAGTCCCTGTAATAGATTTAATTGGCCAAATTCGGGTAATTACGTAAGCGGTTGGGCAGTGGATGACAGTAGTAAGGTTTGTTGCGGTAGAAGGAAAGTTTGAGGAGCAATTGAGGAGTAATTGAGGAGCAGCTGTCATAACGTGCAGCTGTCATTACAATGTGGTGACGTAGCGGAGGTGAAAAGGGTGATGATGTAGGGGTTTAGTGTATGGATGGTGATCATGGTATCGATTAACAATGGTTGATGAGTGAAGACAAGGAGTGTGTGGCTTAATAATATATGATTGTATATGAATATTTGTATAATAATATAATAATAATATATGATTGTGTATGAATATAGGAAGCATAATAGTTGATATGTAATAATTTTTAGCATGTTCAAATTCATGCTTGGACATGTATTGCGGTTTAATTTTTCCCACGGGTATGGGAGGTATATTTGATAATATGTCCAGCAGTGTCTTCGTTACTGGAACTGAATTAGGGGAGTCATTTAGTGGAGGAATGCGAAAATATGGCACTCGAGAATCGATGGGATTTAAGATTTAACTGATTCACTCTGGAGAGTGTATAACAATGGACTTGTGTACCAGCTGATGTCGAGTGTGGACTTGAGAATGAAAGGGTTCAACGTGAGCGATCCTTAGAGAGGTTTAAGTCATTAGTATGAATCAATGTATGACATAGAAATAATTTGTTTTCACTTCGATCTCTAAATACGTGTTCTCTGAAGTGGTAACATTTACCATTTTACGTGTGCAATAAATGAATATAAATGGAGAGCAGTATTTTTTGCAAATGCATCAGCGTTAATTTCATCTTGAAAATCACGTTATTTTGATTACTTTAGTTCTATTTACTGGACCATGGCTTCCGTCACCAATTACCATTGCGATATCTACCATTAGGTCTGTTATTTCGAGGGAAGTCTAGGGCGACATTATGAGGACGTTCACAACATAGTTTATATACCTGGCCATATAAATATTTGTAGGGATTTTTGAGAGATTTTCATCGACTTTATAACCTTTCGGGGACTTTCATTAAAGTTAGGCGGATTTTAAGGATGTTTATAACCTGAGGACTTTATGTACGAGCTCTTGAGAATGTTTATGGACTTACGAAGGATTTTTGGTGGACTTTCGATGACATCCAAGGATTTTTGAGGATTTTAATTACTTCAAGGGACTTACGACGAGATATTATCATGGACTTGTAAGGGTAATATAGGACTCCATGGATTTTGGGGCTTTTGTGGTTTGGTGAGGACTTGCACGGAATTTTGACGCGGAATTATCATGGATTGTTGAGGGGTTGTCATGGACTTTCGATGACTTTCAAGATCTACGGATTATAAGGATGTTTATAACCTGAGGATTATATGTAAGAATTTTGAGGATGTTTATGGACGTACGAAGGATTTTGGTGGACTTTCTATGACTTCCAAGGAGTTTTGAGGATTTTGATGACTTCAAGGGACCTACGCCGAGATATGTTCATGGACTTGTAAGGGTTTTATGGATTTTGGGATCGTTTATGACTTCCAGAAATATTTGAGGTATTTGGGATAGTATTGCTTTTCGGTGAGGCCGGAAGAGCGAAGAACACAACTTCGGTTATTAAAGTTTAAAGTATATATTTTTTTATACAAATTAATTTATTAAGAACAGTTTCAAAGCGAATATACAAAATGGACATAGCGATAATTCTAGTACCGATAAGTCAACTTCATCGCCATAACCCTGTGAATTGGCTGAGGGTATATCGATAACAAATGTAACAGCACGCCCTGGTTGCGAAATCAACTAATCAAAAGGATTGTCTGACTGTCTTGTCTATTCGAGCGGTAAAAATCGGTTTATTTAGAATTTACGTATCTCAACGGCAGATTCTTCCGCTTTATCGTTTGACAAGTCGTCTTCATCACGCATCCGTTTCTTAGTCGCCATTACTTTCTGATGAATCGGGTGCTTCTGTAGTTTTCTCCATAACCTTAAATTATGGACGTAAATATTTCGGAAACTTGTCTGTAATCCGGGTAAAAGCTTGTCGTATACCATCTGCTGTGCAACTGGCTGCTTTATTCCCTCTTCTTCGTAAGCTTCAGCAAGGTCGTTTAGATCAGATTCATGATCAACAATCGCTTTATCTGCGAAGAGATTCCACAAACTATCCTCATGCGAATCCTCATCACCATGTTCAGTCTCGTCATTCTCGTTGTCATCATCATCATCATCATCATCATCGCTGTCATCTTCATCATCATTGTCATCTTGATCATCATCTCTATCATCATCATCCGTAATTTCACTCCGTAATTTCACTAACTTTCAATGTAGTACTCATCTTCTCCATCGCCTTCGTCATCATCATCATCATCATCATCATCATCATCGGCGTCAGTAGCGTCGGTATCACTTCGATCACCATGATAGTCGAATGTTTGGCCTGAAGTACATTCATTTTTATCATTACTACCGGAACTGGAAAATTTATCGACATTACCTCCGCCCACTTGACAAAACGTCTTAAGGTTACTCGAAGTTCCCAGAGTTGATGTGTTATACATATTATCGCTACCGGGGCCTGGACATGCTCCGGTTTTCTGATGTTTCAGCATATTGGATCGATTGGCGAACTCACGAGATCATCCATCGCATTGAGAACTCATGTTTGCTTTAGAACGACCGTACCACACGAATTTGCCAAAGATGAATGATAGAGTTAAACATCGACATTCGGCTAAATTGAAATGGCTGTATTTGCCGACAGGGGGCGTCGTTTCATACGTCATTTGAGTTGGTATCGCCGGAAGTGACATCATCGCCTGAATTGACCCGACAGAAATCTATGAAAGTTCACAAAAGTTCATGAAAAGTCCAAGAAAATCTACGAAAGTCCATGAAAAGTCCCGAAATGTCCATGAAAAGTCCCCAAATGTCCATAAAAGTCCACGAAAGTCCATGAAAAGTACTTAAATGTCCACGAAAGTCCACGAAAAGTCCTATATGTACAGACACCACCAGCACCCCCACCACCGAGCTCGGAAGTGACGTCATCCTACTCAAGCGCACGCATCTGTGGTGCACCCTGTACCCTATAGCCCGTAGGGTTCGGGTGAGTGAGTGAGTGAGTGAGAGTGAGTGAGTGATGATTGCGTGAGTTAGTGTGGTCCTCTCCCGGTGGTGGTGGTGGTGGCCGTACAGATAGGACTTTTCGTGGACTTTCGTGGACATTTAAGTACTTTTCATGGACTTTTGGGGACTTTTCATGGACTTTCGTGGACTTTTTATGGACATTTGGGGACTTTTCATAGACTTTTGGGGACTTTTCATGGACTTTCGAAGATTTTCTTGGACTTTTCATCAACTTTTGTGAACTTTCGTAGATTTCTGACGGGTCAATTCAGGCGATGATGTCACTTCCGGCGATACCAACTCAAATGACGTATGGAACGACGCCTCCTGTCGGCAAATACAGCCATTTCAATTTAGCCGAATGTCGATGTTTAACTCTATCATTCATCTTTGGCAAATTCGTGTGACTAGTGTGGTACGGTCGTTCTAAAGCAAACATGAGTTATCAATGCGATGGATGCTCTCGTGCGTTCGCCAATCGATCCAATATGTTGAAACATCAGAAAACCGGCGCTTGTCCAGGCGCCGGTAGCGATAATATGTATAACACATCAACTCTGGGAACTTCGACTAACCTTAAGATGTTTTGTCAAGTGGGCGGAGGTAATGTCGATAAATTTTCCAGTTCCGGTAGTAATGATAAAAATGAATGTACTTCAGGTCAAACTTTCGATTATCATGGTGATCGAAGTGATACCGACGCTACTGACACCGATGATGATGATGATGATGATACTGATGACGAAGGCGATGGAGAAGATGAGTACTACAATGTAGACGATGATGAGGACAGTGAAATTACGGATGATGATGATGATGATGATAGAGATGGTGATCAAGATGACAATGATGATGAAGATGACAGCGATGATGATGATGATGATGATGATGATGATGACAACGAGAATGACGAGAATGAACATGGTGATGAGGATTCGCATGAGGATAGTTTGTGGAATCTCTTCGCAGATAAAGCGATTGTTGATCATGAATCTGATCTAAACGACCTTGCTGAAGCTTACGAAGAAGAGGGAATAAAGCAGCCAGTTGCACAGCAGATGGCATACGACAAGCTTTTACCCGGAATACAGACAAGTTTCCGAAATATTTACGTCCATAATTTAAGGTTATGGAGAAAACTACAGAAGCACCCGATTCATCAGAAAGTAATGGCGACTAAGAAACGGATGCGTGAGGGAGACGACTTGTCAAACGATGAAGCGGAAGAATCTGCCGTTGAGATGCGTAAATTCTTAATAAACCGACTTTTACCGCTCAAATGACAGCCAGACAATCATTTTGATTAGTTGATTTCGCAACCAGGGCGTGCTGTTACATTTGTTATCGATATACCCTCAGCCAATTCACAGGGTTATGGCGATGAAGTTGACTTTTCGGTACTAGAATTATCGCTATGTCCATTTTGTATATTCGTTTTGAAACTGTTCTTAATAAATTAATTTGTATAAATAAATATATACCTCAAACTTTAATAACCGAAGTTGTGTTATTCTCTCTTCCAGCCTCACCGAAAAGCAATACTATCCCAAATACCTCAAATGAACATATCTCGGCGTAGGTCCCTTGAAGTCATCAAAATCCTCAAAACTCCTTGGAAGTCATAGAAAGTCCACCAAAATCCTTCGTACGTCCATAAACATCCTCAAAATTCTTACATATAATCCTCAGGTTATAAACATCCTTAAAATCCGTAGATCTTGAAAGTCATCGAAAGTCCATGACAACCCCTCAACAATCCATGATAATTCCGCGTCAAAATTCCGTGCAAGTCCTCACAAAACCACAAAAGCCCCAAAATCCATGGAGTCTTATATTACCCTTACAAGTCCATGATAATACCTCGTCGTAAGTCCCTTGAAGTCATTAAAATCCTCAAAAATCCTTGGAAGTCATCGAAAGTCTACCAAAAACCATTCGTAAGTTCATAAACATTCTCAAGAGCTCGTACATAAAGTCCTCAGGTTATAAACATCCTTAAAATCAGCCCAACTTTAATGAAAGTCCCCGAAAGGTTATAAAGTCGATGAAAATCTCTACAAATATTTATATGGCCCGGTATATAAACTATGTTGTGAACGTCCTCATAATGTCTCCTTAGACTTCCCTCGAAATAACAGACCTAATGGTAGATATCGCAATGGTAATCGGTGACGGAAGCCATGGTCCAGTAAATAGAACTAAAGTAATTAAAATAACGTGATTTTCAAGATGAAATTAACGCTGATGCATTTGCAAAAAATACTACTCTCCATTTATATTCATTTATTGCACACGTAAAATGGTAAATGTTACCACTTCAGAGAACACGTATTCAGAGATCGAAGTGAAAACAAATTATTTCTATGTCATACATTGATTCATACTAATGACTTAAACGTCATTAGTAATCGTAAAGCTGGATGGAATTTCAATAAAACCAACTCACCGCACACGCCGATAACCGATCACACCTGGCGTCCACCCATTACATTCAAGCGATAAGGAAATAGTTGTTTTAGGTCAACATTAGTTAACAGTCATAGGAAAATTCAACAGAATTGATTGTACATATTTCGGTAAAAATATGTGCGTGATAATTATATATATGCGATAAAACAAAAGATAGAAAAAGTTTTTTTAAAAAAAAGAGACCTACGGATATCTATAAATGATTTACAAACATGCATGGAGAAAAAACACCGAAGATTAGTATGAAAGAATACAATAAATACCACGCCAACCCTGTAAATTTCGTCACCGTGGTAACGCATTATACTTTCATTACGCCATCAACATGACAACGCAAACACACTTCCGTTATGTCACTTCCGCTGTATATCCCGGACTCCAATATCGATTGACATTGTTGCCGAGGTTATCGATTGACATTTTTTGCCGGTGCTGCTTCGGTAACTTCCGCTATTATTCTCTCAAATCACTGCTACTTTATTCTATTCGCTCACTCATTCACTGTTTGAGAAAACATTCTCTCAGGTTATAATATAAATTGTGTTAGTTGTGGGTCATATAACGTAGGCTTGAACACGTACACACTCAACCAAACAATTCAACATTACAAAGGAGAGAAATATGAACGCATCTCATACATTTGATTAACCGGCGATGTGTGACACTGGCCACTTCAGTGATGACCACATTTAATCCATTCACAGATTTGAACCTCTCTAAGGATCGCTCAAGTGGAACCCTTTCATTCTCAAGTCCACACTCGACACCAGCTGATACACAAGTCCATTGTTATACACTCTCCAGAGTGAATCAGTTAAATCTTATATCCCATCGATTCTCGAGTGCCATATTTTCGCATTCCTCCACTAAATGACTCCCCTAATTTAGTTCCAGTGACGAAGACACTGCTGGACATATTATCAAAGATACCTCCCATACCCGTGGGAAAAATTAAACCGCAATACATGTCCAGGCATGAATTTGAACATGCTAAAATTTATTACTATTATGCTTCCTATATTCATACACAATCATATATTATTATTATATTATTATACAAATAGTCATATACAATCACATATTATTAAGCCACACACTCCTTATCTTCACTCATCAACCATTGTTAATCGATACCATGATCACCATCCATACACTAAACCCCTACGTCATCACCCTTTTCACTTCCGCTACGTTACTACATTGTAATGACAGCTGCACCTAATGACAGCTGCTCCTCAATTACTCCTCAATTGCTCCTCAAAATTCCCCTCTACCGCAACAAACTGGCTAGAAAAATAATTCACAATGTCTCCAGCGAAGTTCCAGAGGCACGTTTTATCAAGAAAAACAAGGTATACTGTCCGCACTCCGTTGTAAAGACACTTTGTAATTGATTCGTCGAATAATTACAGTCTGAAGTTAAACCATATACATTCGGGGGTAGTCCAAAACTGTCGAAGAAGTCAATAATCCCATCGATTGAAGAGTACCATTCTTACTTAAACCTTCACACCCACACATGGTAACTCTCTTTAATTCATCACCGATCACCAATACACAGATATAAACCTCTCTAAGGATCGCTCAAGTGGAACCCTTTCATTCTCAAGTCCACACTCGACATCAGCTGGTACACAAGTCCATTGTTATACACTCTCCAGAGTGAATCAGTTAAATCTTAAATCCCATAGATTCTCGAGTGCCATATTTTCGCATTCCTCCACAAAATGACTCCCCTAATTTAGTTCCAGTGACGAAGACACTCCTGGATATATTATCAAAGATACCTCCCATACCCGTGGGGAAAATAAAACCGCAATACATGTCCAGGCATGAATTTGAACATGCTAAAAATTATTACATATCAACTATTATGCTTCCTATATTCATACACAATCATATATTATTATTATATTATTATACAAATATTCATATACAATCACATATTATTAAGCCACACACTCCTTGTCTTCACTCATCAACCATTGTTAATCGATACCATGATCACCATCCATACACTAAACCCCTACATCGTCACCCTTTTCACTTCCGCTACGTCACCACATTGTAATGACAGCTGCACCTAATGACAGCTGCTCCTCAATTACTCTTCAATTGCGCCTCAAAATTCCCTTCTACCGCAACAAACCTTACTACTGATGACGCTGAAATGTCCGTTATAGCTACGAATATACACCAGAAAGAGTCCGAAAACATGCACGAAAAAGTAGAATGGCTGATCACAGCACTGTGTGTGGACGGTGATGAAACAGTTACTCAAGCCGTGAGGCTGCATTCTAGAGTGAGGGCTAAACCAGGTCTTGTGAAAATAGCTTTTGCAAGTCTAGACAAAAAGATTAGAGTGTTACGAGCGAAAACCAATCTAAAAGAGTCGACTTAATTCAGGAGCACCTATCTCAGGTCTTCTAAATCGCACATCGAGATTATTATAGATATAAACACACGAGTTATGCTCAATGAAATCCAATGGGGTTGAATACAGAATCACGGGAAACGGACAAATGATTAAACGGGACGAGTACGACGATTTCAAAAGCCAGGACGCAGCACAAGACTCGATTCGGATGCGGGGAAATGCGATCTTCGGCTATCGGGAGTGAGGTACACAACAGGCATGATGACAACTCTAGGTGGTCTGAAGTACCGGTAGGTGGTGGACGTTGCTCTAGTCGAGGGGTGCGGAGCAGAGGTAGAGGAATGCGAACGGGCCCTCTCAGGACAGGCAGTAGTGGTGTCTCTGAGAATGCTGGAGACAATAAGAGGTATGAGTGTGGTGTGTGTGCTATATATCTAGCCTAAATGTTAATGGTTGGACTCCAGAAAAATTGTGAATTACGTGAAATTGGAGCGATATGCAAGATGTGGAAAACATTGACGACGTCTGACGATCAAAAAGCAACCACATGACTCTACAGGAAAGTATTCGTCGACACCTAATATTCGACACCTAATATTCAGATCCGAGAATACGATGGATTCTCAGATGTAGCCTTAGTATCTCAGTCGCGCTTTTATTGCAAATGTTTATGTGGAGACTATGGAGTATCCACACGGCCCCTAGCACCGGCTCAAGCGGAATTAGATACGCTAGCTCGGGAGCTGTGATGACAGATCAGCTGAAACGACTCCTCTGATATTAAAGCTTATCGACAACGCAGATAGTGATATCGCCCGTATAAACGAAACTCATGTACCGGACGATTCCTTGATGAAAAATGTCTTCTGTGAAACTTATAAGTGGCTCGGTCACCCAAGATCATTAACTCATGTGAATGCACCAGAAACATTTGGTGGGGTTGGTATCTTCGTAAAGAATTCTTTATTCGAGGAATACTCAGTAAATGTCTTGGATAAGGTGTATGATGAGATACTGGGGGTTGAGTTCACTAACAAAATCTCGGATAATAAATTTATTATTTACAGAGTCTATCTTCCGCCCGAGAACTCGCCATACTGCAGAGATGCATCTGGCTTTCTTAACCATCTTGTGTCACAAATATATATGTATGCATATGATTACAAAGCAATATATGTCTGTGGTGATTTGAATTCCGAATCGGCGGTATGACCGAGTCTATCTCAGAAATTGATGAAACAGTATCTAATTTTTCACGCATACATTTGGACACTGTTGTCAACAATCATGGGAAATCATTGATAAAGTTTTTAAATTAGTGTAAGATGTGCATTGTTAATGGTCGAATAACCCTCAAGAATGATAATTTTACATGCATTAGGACAACTGGAAGATCTGTTGTAGATTATTTCCTCTTACCCCAGGATATGTTATCGAGTGTATTCGTTTTAAGGTTGAAACTTGTAGAGATATTATGGACAAATTACAACTTTATGACGAGCTTTCAGATAGGTGCAAAATTCCAGATCACGCTGTAATTACTTTAATCCTTAAAACGCGTAAGGAAAAGGAACTGTATATAGATGGAAATAATATCGATTCAAATGTGGAATTTAAACCTAACTTGTATAATGCAACGGCTACAGTTTTACAATACTGGCGCCAGGAATTTGAAAAATTATATAATAATAACACGGATGAAGTTTTCGACGATGAGTTCAATTACAAAAAAGTTCAGGAACTCGAACAGAAAGAAAATGCAATATTTTCTAATAATATATTGAATAAAGCGTTGGACAGCGAAGACATTTCTGTGGCAGTAAATAATGCTAAAACTTATAAGACACAAGGAATTGATGAAATTCCGAATAAGGTATCAAAATTTGAACCTGTTATAGATATGTTGCACATTTTTCTTTTCAATATGTGTCTTGCAAATGATTTTGTTACCAGGTGTGTACCGAAGGGAAATACCGATCCCAGTGTCCCTCTAAATTATCGTGGCATAGGTGTTTTATCATGTTTGTATAAAATCTACACCACTGTAGTTAATAGAAGAATCTCTCGGTTTACTGAAATCAATAATTTGCTATCTGGTGAAGAGAATGGTTTCAGATCAAATCGTTCATGTACTGATCATATATTTTCATTACAAAGTATTATTGACGACAATGTGGCCAAGGGAAAGCCTATTTACTCATGCTTTATAGATCGAGGGAAAGCCTTCGATTTGGTTGCTTTTCATAAATTATTAAGTTCTGGTATAGATGGAGATATGTGTAGAGCTTTTAACCGAATGTTTAGTAATACTATTTCTACTATAAAAGTTAATGGTTATCCCGCTGATTGGTTTGCAGCCAGCTCCAGCGTTAGACAAGGAGATACCCTATCTCCAACTCGGTTTTCCATTTATTTAAATGGCTTGATTGAAGAAGTAAAACAGTGTGAAATCGTAGTTGATGTTACTGATAAACTTGTATCTATATTAGCTTACGCAGAGTCAGAGGATAAGCTTCAGAAACTTCTTGCTGTTGTTAATACCCGATGCAGCAAGTGGCGATTAAGTGTTAACATTAGTAAATCTAAAGTTATGCACTTCAGAAAACGTAGAGTAAAAAGAAGCAATTTGAATTTAAAATAGATGATACGATTATGCAGAAAGCTACAAGTATCTCGGTGTTGTCTTTAATGAATATTTAAATTTTGATCTCGCTTCTAAAACGTTATCCGAATCAGGAGGTAGAGCACTTGGATCAGTGATAAGTAAATGTATCCAGTCTTGGCTTCCAAGCATATGTGGCTTTATTTGACAAAGGAGTTTTACAAATTTTGAATTATGGGGTTGGTGTATGGGGTATTGAAAAAAACGCTATGCAGTGCTGTAACGCTATTGTTAATAGGGCACAGATATATATTCTTGGCGTGCACAAACTTACTCCACTTGATGCAATTCATGGTGATATGGGTCGGCCCCAATTAAAAGTATTAAGGAGGATTGAAAGTGTAAGGTTATGGAATCGTTTAATAGCCATGGAAGATTCCCGTCTAACTAAATATCTATATTTATTTGAAATTGAATACGTCAAGGTGAATGGTGTACATTTGTTCGTAATATTTTATATGATGTTCAGCTGGAAAATGTTTTCGATAATATTTTACAATCTGATGTGAAAGAATTTCAGCGTTTGTCTATGACACATGCTACTGAGCGTTTATATGTCTGTATACAACAAAAGCCGAAATTGAGAAGTAATATTACGTTTAAAAAAGAATACAAAGCTGAAAAGTATGCTTTATATAATCTGCCAAAATTTGAACGTTCACTTGCAGCTCAGTTTCGCTGTGGTGTCCTACCTTTAAAATAGAAGTTGGTAGATTTCGAGGAGAAAAGATTGAAGGTAGAATTTGCAGTTGTTGTGGTACCGATAGTGTGGAAGATGAAATACATTTTATTTTCTTCTGCTCATTATACGAAAATGAGAGAAGAATTTTGTTACAAGACGTTTTGTTTGAAATTTCCCACTCGACTGGCGATAAACCTAATATTTGCTTGAGAAATACACACGATTTTTTTTTTATTAAAAAAGCTTTTTGTAAAAGAAGGGATGCGCTGTTTTCGACGAGTGCCACGTGACCATTGTCTTCACATATGTATAAAAAGTGGTTGATAAGCCCTTGTAAGGGTTGGGTTCTTTGGATATACATTGTATGTTATTAAGTTTTATGAACCTTCCACTATAAATAAAAGAATTTGAATTTGAACATTCTGGAAATAGGACATATAGATTGGTGGCGGTCATGATTTTCCTCCCACATGACCTATAGGGGTAATTATGACGTCATTGTGACGTCAAACATTTTCTAAATTTTTTGTATTAATTTTATTTTCTGTCAATATCATGGGCTTTATTTTGATATATGACATTTCTCGTTTTGATTTAACCAGTTAAAGCACAAACGATCACATTTTCCCCTACCCCCATATATTTTCACAAAATTAGCATCACCGCCGCTCACAGCAAAATCGTTGTAGCTACTTTATGCCCACACGGATTTTCGGCCTGTCACCACTGGGATACCAGCATACCCCAATCTTCCATGCTGTATAGTCAGAAATTGGTCAGCTCCAGGTGCAAACGGGAAGACCATTTTGGTGCACAGGCTCCCGGCCTATTACATGCTAGATAGAGTTTCTTTGATTCTAACAAGATTTCCTTGGAATTTTCGAAAAAAAAGTGCAAATCACATGTGATACTGTGCGGCATTTCAATGCTCTGACAAAAGATGGTTCTGTTATACTGACGAAAAATCCGTTGCCTCGAAATGTGAGACAGTAATTTCAAATTGCTCGACCATAGGACCTGGTTACACCTATGTTCAATTTAATTTTCCACTTCATTTTCTGCTACATATCATGAGAATGAGATTATTTCTTCATTTTTTTATTTGTCAAGTGAAAATTGTATGCAGCAATCAAACAAGCAAATACTTATGGAACCATTTCCCGACTTTCACACATGTTCTGGAAATTTATCCCAATGAGGACTGTGATATCCAGTTTTTTTTTCGAACTACATTTCTACTTCTGGCTGCTGGTCATTCTTTGATTCATAGCCCGTGTCGTTTTGTTTCCTTCTTAGTGAATAACTCAAATCCGAGATTGGTCCCAGGACATCTCGCTAAGAGGGTGAGCTCTAACACTAGACTAGACCATAGCAGTGTGCTTTTACCACGTGTTATCTTTGCACAGAAATTATACCACTATAGCCATGTTCAGTTGACGTCAAATGCATATCTTCAATTACTACGACCTTTCGAAGTTCACGAGTTCAAGTTTTTATTATATTTTGACAAGAGGTATAGAGTGCAGTCCTTGGTATTTAAAATAACGGATACAATTACGGGAGCACCAGGTTCATTTTTGTATAATTTAGGACTATTATGAATTGATCCAAAATCTATTGTGTGGGATTAGATAAGAATTCCAAGATAAACGCCTGTACGTTCATAGAAATATCATATATTTGCTAAGTTAAAGTGCCATTTTCTCCAAATGGCCTAAATAATTCTGGAACAAAACCAAATCAATTGGGAGTCACCAAGCTTTTTGCATGGGCAGAAGAATTCCATCATGGTCGGCTATGATTATGGAGTGGTCTAATTGCCTTAAAATCACCCAATTCTAAAATCATTTCATAGATGATGTCTCAATTTCTTAAGGTAAAAATTTCTTTTTTTTTCATTCAATTGCTTTGATATATCTCTATTTTGGCAGATACGAAGAAACAAGCGTCATGGCTGTAACATTTGATTTGTTTGGTACCTACTCAATGTTCATGTCATATCCCTGGCTCCAGTGGGTGTTAGATGCCTACCTGTCCGAGCTATGCTGACAAAGTTTCTTTCTATCTTCATTCCGTCACCCCTCCACCCTCCACCACCATCACCCTTATGAGCGTTTGATGCCCTGTTTATTTCAGTTTCATTTGGGTAACGCCAAGTGAATCTACGGCTATCCTGTCGCATTCTTTAGACCACAACTGTGTTCTCACCATGCACTCTCAGAAATATTCAGGAAATAGTCCTGAATAGATCAGGTTGTATATCCACAACTCAATTTCAGGGATTTTAACTGAAATTCAGGGCTGATTACCTGAATTTCAACAAAATGGTCCCTGAATGAGAGGATTTTCCCTGAAATTCAGGCAAATTTATCACCCTGATTAGCAAGTTCTTGACCCTATTCAGGTGCGTAAAATCCCCTAAAATTCAGGTAATTTAGCTTTAATTCAGGGAAGATGTACCTGGATTTCAAGAAATTATCCCTGGATATCAGGTAAAATCTCTGAAATTGCGTTGTGGATGTGCAGCCTGATCTATTCAGGATTATTCCCTGAATATTTCAGAGAGTGTGGGTACGACCCTGACAGCTTTATATCTCGGGTCCCATTGTGCGCTAATGCTATTTTCGAATCACATCTTTCCTCACTTCTCAGCTGAAATCCCTCTCCAGTACACATTTCGATATTAAGATAAAGGCACACATGTTAAAATGTGCACATGTTATGTTCCCTGCTTCCTGTGGGCGTTCAGTGCCCTTTTTGTTCTGTTTGTTTGTTATTTTATTTTATTTTTCTTTTCTTTTTTTTTTGCTTTTATTAAATTTCCCAATACTCCATGGCTCGTCTGACACAGTTTTACGGCCCGCATAGCGCTAATACGCTCTACCCGTGTGATGGTGTGTCATATCGTTTTTATGCATTTGACCTCATCGGGAAATCATAATATTGGAGTATTATAAGTGGTATGAATGGTAGTTTTCTACAGATGTTGATAGAATAAAGAGAGTACGGTCCCAGCAGTGACTACTAAATATCTAGTTATGTGTTGACTGTTGGTGATTTATTTACTTTATGAACAAATGAAATGTGGACCAGAGAAAAAGAGTATAGCAATTCCATTTACCTGTTTAGTCAACACCAAAATACCCGTCGGATCATTTTCTTAGGAGGAGGTTCTGCTAGTTCTCAACTCACGACGCCATACTTCTTATTTTCTATTCAATCAATTCCCAGCTCCTAAGCCTATTTTAAGCAGTTTGACTTCTTAGATTATAGATTTACAAATGGTATAGAGGAGACATCTCGCAGTTCAGGTTTCCTCACGTTTGAAAGTGAACAATTCGAATAAATATATTCTCGAATTTTATCAAACCCACTAACAGATATGTAAGCTATGAAAATCATAGCTGTTACTTACCTATGAATACAATACTTGCATACTGGAAAGCCATGGGAATGAAGGCGGCACAGAGAAGAGCAAACTGGTAGATTTGCCATTTCCCATATTTTCCTAAAGAGAGGAGAATGACATCCACGCCATTACTTTCACCACCCTCCATTACATCTGCTGTGCCTCTCTTTGCTCTGAGGATTCGAGACTGGTTAGGCTGGAGAAATTCATATCCTCGATACAAATAGCTGATACACTATGATGTAGGTCACCACGCTCGGTTGAAGTTTAACTGCGCTAATTGTATCCACCTCGATATGATATAATAAACCCTCGCACATTACTGGTTATGTTTACACTCTTTCACACATGGCCGATGACTCAGCGTGCTATATTTTTGCTTACTCGGTTGACCTGGTTCCAAATACTACCGAAGTAAAGGCTATGTGCTTAATGAAGCGTAACGCACCGAAGATTTGAAGCAGCCATCTAGAAATAGTCAGACAGCCAACAAGGGGAGCCGTAATATTGCGTAGTAAATGCTATTTTCTTGCTCCAAATGCTAGCTTGGCATGTGTACCATTCGGCAAGTTTTTTTTATGCCACGCCCATTTAACCTAAAATATCATAATATAAACCTGTCAATTTTGGTATCAAACTATAGCTAACTACATTCACAATGCTAAAATGTACGCGCTTAAAACTAAAGTGTTGAAACTTACTCGTGAAGTGTTGGAGTAACCCTTTAAGTGTGTCCACAGGCACTGCTCTTTAAGTGCTATCCCTGTGGACATACTTAAGGGAGTAGAGGACGTTCATTTTCCTGCTTTTATGGGGCTACAACGTGGTGATTTGTCGAATTTTTCAAAACAAGCTGAATTTCTTAAAAAAAAAAGTACCCATACATCTCAAAATGGGATATCAGTCAACAAAAGACATAACAGAAGCATTTATGCGTTTTACTGGTGGTTCGATAATTTGATAGGATTGACAATACAGTTGGCATTTTAGATTCAAGATTGGGAGGTGCAAAGTGCTCTCGAGGTTGTGCCTCTGACATCCCCCAAAATTCACTCTTAGTCAATTTCAACTAAAAGGAAACTTGTAAATGGCTGATAAATGAATCTACAATAACATTCCCTACCCCCACCCCGTTTCCCCGCCCCACCCCTCCTAGAAATAGGACTGGAAAGGCTCAGTTTATCTGTTATACTGCTAATATTTTCTAAGAACGTATGGTGTCCTTCTGTTTTTATTACATGCCCAACAAGAATTACACGTGTTCAGCATTATATAGCAAAATGGGGAAAATTTGACCTTGAGAAGTTTGATTTATTGGGCATCAAGCAAGGAAAAATTCTAATTTTCCTATGTATTCAGTGTTATGGCTTTTAAGTCATATACATGCATTTGGCTGCCATATTTTTTTAACGAGTATGGTGACCCCGCATTTTTTTTTCATGGATCATCTTCTCATAACCTGATAATTCTGAAATTTAAAAAAACATTCAACCTCTAAAAATGAACATCCTCTACTTTCTTAAAGGGTTATTTCAACACTTTACGAGTAAGTTTCAACACTTTAGTTTTAAGCGTGTATGCTACAATTGAATATTGTATCACGTGAAGTCCTACCATGCCTTCGGGGAATGGGGCATGATTCCTTTAACAAACTTTCTACTCTCTCCAAAGCGACATAATAAGACCTAACACTCTGTGATTCAGTAGCAAATCTTATTGGGGTCATTTTCAAACTGTATGCGTGCTCATTCGGCCAATGGATCATGGGCGGCCATGAGGGGGTGCCCGAAAAGTTGCGTTGTTTTCGTTTTTTCCTGGCATCAGCTCTCGACCCCATATCGGCCCTCTAACTGATATGGGGGTCTCGGGCTGATACCAGAGCCGATATGAACATGGGTATACAATAATCTCTATCGATATATTTTCTTTTTGTTTTCGTCACTTCAGATTCCAGTGTTTTCTGGTTTAACAAGATAGGTGTGAGGTGAGGCATTGTAGATGAGTATGATGGATTACTATAGCAGAATATTTAGGGTTGTTTCACCCGAGTGGTCGTAGGGCTGCTTGTATCATGAGTTTTACCAAGTATTTGATATGGAAACTGGTGCCCTTGTAAGATTATTTCCTGTTAAATAGTCTAGAGACATTTTGTCACGCGATGTTATCCAGTTGCATGACATCTCTCGGTAGAACAACTATTCAGAAGCGAAAAATTGTTTAATGACCGTAGTAGTAGTGTAAAGCTAAATGGAGTTAATAGCGCCTCACTGCGCATGCGCGAGAAAAAAAATTGGGGCGGTATTGGGGCGGTGTGCGCAGGAGTGTTGTGCGCAGGTATGACGTCACTTCCGGTCTGGGTGAATGGGGCGTGACCTTGGGGGCATGTATTTCTCCGCGGTGATGCGGTCTGGCGGTGATGCGGTCTGCCTCCGCGGACCGAAAGTAGTCCCAAAACCGTGGGTTTTCGTGGAAGTGTTCGGCAATCTGTAGGGACCGCTAGTGGACCGATTGGGTCGAGTGAGGTATCAAAGTGAAGTATTCGTGAAGGGGCATTTGATGGGCTGGGGGGGTTTGTGGGGTTGAAATATCGGCATTCTGCGCATGCGCGGTGGCCAAAGGGTATGAAAATAGACGTTTTGGAGCTAGGGGAGTCCCTAATGGTCCAATGGAGTTGAGTGAGGTATCCATGTGAAGCCTATGTGATGGGGCATCTGATGGGCTGGGTGTGGGATTGAAATATCGGCATTCTGCGCATGCGTGGTGGCCAAAGGGTATGGAAATAGACGTTTTAGGATCTAGGGGAGTCCCTAATGGTCCAATGGAGTTGAGTGAGGTATCAAAGTGAAGCCTAGGTGAGGGGACATCTGATGGGCTGGGTGGGTGCATGTAAAAATTTTCCTGAAAGAAAACGGAACACGGACTTTATCGAAAAATCCGGGAAAATGCCTATATGGGGTATGGGGGTATATAGGTCGCCGGGCTTAACGGGGCTTGCCTATCAATAGAGTTATCTCCCCCTAGTTTTAGGGTGGGTGTATGTAAAATTGTTCCTGAAAAAATACGGAACACGGAATTTATTCTAAATTACGTGAAAATGCCTATATGGGGTATGGGGGGTATAGGACCATCCTGGGAAACCTACTTCTCGACATTTGCGGTATAGGTTGTGGGGTCTCGTTTTCTTAGTCGCGTCAAGACAAACATGATAGGAAGTGTCCCGGAGCGAATCGGTGAAATTTTTGAAAAAGTACGATTTAGCCCCATATAGTCCCATACTGGGAGTATAGGACCAATGTTTGTCCCCCTGGGAAACCTACTTCTAGACATTTGCGGTATAGGTTGTGGGGTCTCGTTTTCTTAGTCTCGTCATTTAGAACACGATAGGATGTGTCACGGAGCGAATCGGTGAAATTTTTGAAAAAGTACGATATAGCCCCATATAGTCCCATACTGGGGGGTATAGGACCAATGTTTGTCCCCCTGGGAAACCTACTTCTATACATTTGCGGTAGGGTTGTTTGGATTTGTTTTTCACGTCTCGTCATTTAGAACATGATAGGAAGTGTCCCGGAGCGAATCGGTGAAATTTTTGAAAAAAGTCACCGAGGCCTGGGTAGGCCCATAGGCCTATACTGCATGGCTATGGGTGTATAGGTCCATACGGGGTGGACGTGTTGGAGTCTAGGTGGGCCACTAAAGGTCCGATGGGGTCGAGTGAGTTCTTATTTTGAAGCTCTCAGGCAGGAGCACTTGTCTACACTAATGGTTCGTACGTTGTCAATAGTCTGCGCATGCGCAGCCTGGCCGTAGTAGAGAAAGCAAGCATTTTTGGGGGTGTGTGTGGGTGTGTTTGGGTTAGAGATGGGCTATTCACGGTTCGAATGGGTCGTGTGAGGTATCCATGTGAAGCCTAGGTGAGGGGGCATCTGATGGGGGTGAGTGCGGGGTTGAAATATCGTCACTCTGCGCATGCGCAGTGGACAAAGGGGTATGGAAATAGGGTCTAGGTGGGCTCCTCATGGGCCGATGGGATCGAGTGAGGTATCCATGTGAAGCCTAGGTGAGGGAGTTAGACTAGGGTGTCGTTTCCATTCTGCTGCGCAGGTCACGTGGGTTGTGACGTCACTTCCGGTTGGGGTGAATGAGGCGTGACCTTTGGACATGTCTAGACTTGTCTGTGTCTGTCATGTACTGGGGTTTTTTCCCACAATGGCGTTCACCTTCGGACGTGGTTTGGTGGGTCTGCGCAAGTGTGTGTGACGTCACTTCCGGTTTTCACTAAAACTACCTCCAAACCCAGAAGAGTTCCAATTTTCCCCCGTAGGGTCCTGATGTTCAACCTCCGGGGTGTTTTCCGCCCCGGCCCGCGCGCGTTTCCGCGCGCGTCATCACCGGCAGTGCGCGGATGCATGTCGGATCAAAAAGTCAAAGGTCACATCCAGGTCAAACGGTCCAATGTCCAATGAGACAATGTTGCGGCATCGATATATACAGAGCTTGAGCACAAACAGGGGATTGTAAATGAACCTGGGAAAGATGGGCAGTTCCATTTGGACCAATCAGCGGTCGAGAAAAAGAGCCAATCAGCGGTCGAGAAAAAGAACCAATCAGCGGTCGAACAATCAGCCAATCGAATTGGGGTATTCACGGTGTGCTTTCGCCTACGTCCGCGCCTACATCTGGGTTCTTGTACGCCCGGGTAATGTTTTCTGGACATGGATGGGTTACCTTTGGCTCCATTCTAGGCCACTGATTGGCTAATACGGTGTTCAAAGCCAGTTTCATGCATTATGTTCATATAAGTTATAGTAATAAACTTAATCTATACGTGTTGGACGAGTCTTCACTCACCGTCTTCCTTTACACGCACCTCAATAAAATGCCCGCTCCAAACCTAGACCAAAACACGTACTTGGTCTGTGGGCTGATTTCATTGGCTCTCTATTTTACTATAGTGCTCTTGCATTCTAACATTGATGGGTTACATTTTGGCCCCATCCTACACCACTGATTTCAGTTTGACTGAATCTCCACATTGGCCATTTATGCATTATGAATAAAACACACAAGACAGGGTTTTTTGGTGAGATCTCATTTTGTTTTTTATTCAGTAACAACAACAACGTGAGAACAACCACGTGAAAACTGAAGCCCAGAACAAGGGGCTTGTACATTGAAAGAACTGAAGCCCAGAACAGGGGGCTTGTACATTGAAAGAACTGAAGCCCAGAACAGGGGGCTTGTAAACTTAAGCCCAGAACAGCGGACGTGTGTACATTGAAAGAACTTAAGCCCAGAATGGGGCTTGTACATTGAAATGATGGGCGGCCCAGTCATATACGAGTACATCGCGGTCCTCGGCCTTGGGGTACTCGTCAAACATCTGTACGATGGTAGATAAGGGTCTTCCCCGGCATCGATGGTACAGGTAAAACAAGCAATATTGTCCGCACACGCTACTGGTCAGGCTTTGCAACGTTTGACTGTTCCAACACCACGTCTCTGTGCCTTGATCCATGAAGTCTGTTAAATCGGGATGGAGGGGTGGCAGGCCGTACGGGTCAAAGTATTCGCCCTGCTGTTCTGTCAAGTACACGGCCACCCAATGTTCACCGGGTCGATCCATCGGGTCCGTGTTGAGAACGTAAGCAGCAGGATACATACGGTCTAATGGGAACACATCTCGGGCGAACACCCCTTGAAAGACCATACGTGTCTCTGGGTCATTCTCCAGCACGGTGGTTATCTGGTCTGTATCCATGTTAGGTGGAGAAGCACACAGGACGTTGCGCGCTTTGTCCACTTGAATGATGTTGTCAAACTCGGCGTAGCAGATCACATTGACGGTGGTCGCCAGGGCTCGTGCAAAGTGGATTTCCAACCGTAAATTGCCTTGCTTGGCCAGGGCCAGCTGATGGCCGTTCTCTAAGGTGGGGGTCAGATCGAAACAGAACAACGTGTATCCGTTCCCGTAGTCCTCCCGACTGATGAAATTCCCTTCGTCCTGGTTGATTTGACCGGTGGCTGTAAAAAGGCTCTGATAGGCTCGAATGAAATTCCTGCGCCCAAAGTTCGGTGTTAAGGCCGTGGCTGGGACATGTTGTCCATCCACATGCAGGGCCACAAAATTGATGCCGAAATGTTTAAAGTCAAACGGATTCTCTGGGTAGGCTCCGCTGAAACTGGTATTTTCCACACAGGCCAGGATCAATCGCTTGGGTAGTTCCCCCAGGAACAGGTTTTCTTTGTTGGCGCCCATATTTCCAGCAGGCACAGAGAACGCTTTGGTTTGTACACGTCGGATAGGGTACTGGGCTGGTTTTGTTTCCAAGGCTTTCATGTGTCCCAATTGAACGGCTGAATTCGGTTGCACTTTTCGGACATACAGGACTGCGTCTTGGATGACAATCTTATAGTCAGCTGCATGCCCCTCTACATCAGTGGCCATCAAGGCGAAGGTCGGAGGCGCCCGTATCAGTCGGATTTTGATGGGGATCTTGTTCAAGAGGTACCGGTCTTGCATGAACATGTCTGCGTGCAGTCGACCCATGAGATCCACCGAGGCATTGTTCGCAGTGAAAGCCTTCCGTTTGTTATATCCCACATTGTCCACCGTGTCCATGTGCTCGGGTGTGTCCTGGTAGAATAAAGCGGCTGTCAGCTGAGACTTTTTAGCCTCTCGGCCATACGACAACAGTGTCTCGATGTAGGCTCGATAGGGGTACGTGTTGGTCGAGTCACTGATGAGCTTGTCGCTGAGAAAAATATCCACCTGTTGAAACATCGAGTGCAGCCAGAGATTCGTCGGGCCCACCGTTGCAGCTTGGATGATTCTAGTGCCAGCCCCATTGACCACCTTGGCTTTCACATACAAGTATGTATGGGCTAAATCCACATAGGCCGTATCCGCATTACTGATGGTGAACTCGATGGGCCCTGTTTCGTTGATGCTGGAGAGCGGGAGATGCTCCACCCATAATCCTTGTTCGACACTGGTCTGTATGGGCGGCACGGTCCACAAATCAAATTCACTGTTGGTGGAGGGACAGGACTCGGCGTGGATCTAGGACATGTTTTAAGAAAAGATATCCTTTGTCTTCGATGTGCGTCGTCGCTGGGTCGGTCGTCGACTCGTGCGTGGTCTCGGTGGGGCAGATCTTCTATTCCCTACGGTACGGTGCGTCTTTAGCCCGCCGTTTCAAGGCTTCTTTGGATGCCGTACCCCCCAAGACATCACCGGCCACTTGCAGTCCACTGCGTACCGCTTGTTTGCCGATTGCTTTCACCCCACGCGTCACCAAGGGCAGAAACGTTTTGACGATGCTCCCGAGTATGTTCCCCAGTCCATGCCCTCGTTGCATGCGTGCACCGTTAAAGACCGGAAAGCCACCCCCGGCCTGTTGGGCATAATAGTCCATATAGCTGCGTGCATCGCACTCGTAAGGTACTTTCATCATGCGAAGTGGGGAGCACGTGCTTGTCGAAAATGAAGTGTCAGCACCACTTTCCCGCGTTCGAATGCCACCGGTCGTCCCGTGTCATCTCTTATATCCACAGTGATCGTGTTGATGTCGGTTTGTCGTACGGGCAGGTAGAGCATGTGGGTGAAACTGTGGGTGACTTGATCTCCATACGTCTTTTTAATGGGGACCACCCGTAACAGAGGTGTGTTGATATCGCCCACGATGTGGTTGTCGACTACGTCCTAGTAGACATAGAGTCCGTACATACCCGACTTCATATCCACCGGGATCTCGCCTTGGTGGGCGGTGGGACCAGCGAACGTCTGTAGATCGAAACCCAGCATTTGCTGTAGGATAGGACTCAGTACGACACTCGCGTTGGCGGTGACGATAAGCTGTGCCTTGTCGTTGTGTGCGTTGTAATCGAAGTCCACGTGATTCTTGAAGGGGAAGGATTTGATGGGTTTTGATGTATTCGTGACCTCCCGTAGAGCCTTATAATGCAACAGTTTTGACAGCCC
The DNA here is from genome assembly GCA_036873755.1 of Hanleya hanleyi. Classification (NCBI taxonomy): domain Eukaryota; kingdom Metazoa; phylum Mollusca; class Polyplacophora; order Lepidopleurida; family Hanleyidae; genus Hanleya; species Hanleya hanleyi. Next base: position 41,900 of record JAVTVY010022906.1, read on the forward strand.
ACCCATGAACTCCTTGGGAGTATCGTATTGGCCTTCGGGGAGGGTGAGTCGGGTGTCTTTGCCTTCGTAGGTCACCTCGTACCACACTTCATTGGCTCGCACGTTGTACCACGAGTAAGGGTATTGGATATCCACGAGGCCACATTCCCACCGTCCAGGTAAATACAACGGTTGCGGTAATTGAGTCACGTACTTGGCCACGGTGTTGTCAGGAAACACATCCAGCGAACTGTTACTGGGGTAAAACATGGCGACTGAGCTGTCCTGCTGCTGCTGTTGGTTTTAATAGGTGTTCCAGGCCTTGGGCGGTTGTGTCCGGCGTCGTGTTCGTCGCGTTGACTTGCTACGTGTCACGGCTCTGGAGATGTGGGGTGTCCTGATCGAGGGTGGTTTTTTAAAGGTCTGAAAAGAAGGTGCCCGTTGTGGTGGTGGTGTTTTGGGGGGTGACTCCAGTTCCCAGTCGGATTCCCAAGCTGGTCGTGGGCCACTCGGTGAGTCACGCTGCATAAAGGCCCAGCGGTGGGGGTTCCCCACCAATTCCTGTGGTACATGCATGTCTTTCAAGCCTTGAGCAAAGACCTCCCATCCTCGAGGATCCGTGTGCGACCTGCGTTGACGCATCAGATCATTCACTAAATCCGTCATGTGGGTCCCGGGGACCACCCGGTTCTGTACCAGGAGTTCGCCTTTATCATTCCAAGTTATGTTAGGATTCTGTTTCATCCGTTGTAATACCAGGCCAACTTGTTTCTTGAACGAGGCAGGTACACTCTTCAGGACTTCGTCTTCCACCCACTGTGGGGCTGTGGGGGCTACCCCTGGTAATGGCGGCTGTTGGGGCGGTGCTGAGATCGGCGGTGTGTCACGTGGTGGTGGTGGTGGTCGTGGTGGTGGGGTAGAGAGGGTTTTGTATTGGTCCATGAACGTCATGTACCGTTGAAGCGTCTCATTGTACCGTTGTACTTTCTCACTGTCGCTTAACCCCGGTCTCTGTAAGATCTGTTGCATCTCTCCATCGAGGGTGTTTATGGTCTTCACCGTAGGTGGGACATGGTAGGGCGATTGGAGGTTTTGAAGGAATCGTGGTTCGACGAGGACCATTTTTTTCGTGTGGTTCATTGTCGGCCGAAGAGTCCACCCAATACTGGACCCAACACGGAAGCGGCCAACGGTGCTAAGATGGCCCCGAGAAAGCCGCCTTTCTGTAACACCTTTTTCTTTTGTGTTTGAGGGACCCGCTTCTGGACTAGGGTTCGGAGACCTGTCTTATGCTTGGCCAACTTGGTCTTCTGAGCCGGAGTCAGTGGTACGTTGCCTTTTAACAGGTTGTACCCCATCTCGCACAGACAGCGTACAAGGTCAGGGTCCGCACCGCGTACAATGGTTCGGACCAACTCGGGTGGGGCCGTCTTCAATACACGGAGCGTCGGGGCGTGCTTCCGTACTCGCGCAGACATCCTGTACAACTAATGCCAGAACCCACAACTCTGCTCTTTTTATCTACTTCAGAGAACAGAGACAAAGTCAACCCTGCTGTGGTATTCATTCTTTTCATTATCCCTATCATCAAACACACACATCCCAGCTGGGACGCCACTGTGGGTGTGTTTACATTATTTGTGCATGTACACGTGGTGGGCCTCTCCGGGAAAGATGCCGGTCCGTAGTCGAAGATGTTCGGGGGTGGCTTGCTTGAGGTCGAAGAGCATATACCCGTGCTGAGGGATTGTGGCATCTTTAAAGGCTTCCAACGCAAACGGTGTGCGGCCGGGATACATCTGTCTCGCCAGGTGCAGCAGTTGAGTGGTATCTCTCAGGTTTTTGAAGACCACCATGTAGTGGGCATTTAAGCTGATGTTCCGATGTTCTTTGTTTTTACTGAACAGATTCTGCACAATGTAGATGATGCTGAGCCGTCGATGATGGCTGCCTTTGGTAAAGAGTTGGGTGACCCGTGCATCCGTCTCCGCCATGAGATCATCCAGAACCACCAAGGTGTCGGGTTCCAAATCGGCCAGGTTGGGTAGGCCTTCCACGAACGTGATGTGAGGGCATTGCTGCATACGCTTCCTGCCATTCTCCGTAACACCACACGACTCGGGCAATGGGTGGGGTGATCATGCTATCGGCGTGTTGAAGGAGCTTCCTGACGAAGTGCGTTTTGCCGGAGCCCGTCGGTCCTGCGATGACGCAAGTGCAGGGATGCTGCCAACGGGGGTCCATGGTTGGAGGTGTATCCCTTGTCGTGGTAACCCGCTCTTGTAAATTTGGTACGAGTGAACTGGAGTGGTGGGTACAACGTCAGTCGTCGTTGTCTGTTCACTGTCAGGGATGATGATGATGGGGGTGGGTACAACGTCGGTCGTCGTTGTCTGTTCACTGTGAGGGATGAAATCCGGTGGGTTTTCAGACGTAGTAGGTGTACTTGGTGTAGGTGTGGAGCTTGGTGTGGAGCTCGACGTGGCTTGTACACGGGGTGTGGTGGTGACTGGGCTCGATACGGGATTGACTGGTGCTGTCTGTAGACCGGTTTCACTGGTGGCTGGTGTTCTCAGTTGGTTAAGTAACGTGCTGACATAGGCTACGTCGTAAAACACACCTCCGTACAACACACTCAGCAGGGTTAGCAAAATCACCACAAAGCCCACTTGCGCTTTGCGCGTTTTGGGAGACGCTGTGTTCAGAGGCAGCTGCTGTTTGTCCATAGCACTGTGGTCGGACGTGGAATGAAGGATGACGGCAGTGGTGTCTGGCTTTATAGTCGTTTCACCTGGTTGGCAGCGACCCAGGAATTGAAGGAACTGGGCCAGCCTTGCCATTTGACGAAATGAAACAGTTTGCCACGTCGACGTTCCGTTTTCAAAATCTGCTCCACCGTGTAGTAGTCTTGCTGTGTTTTTACGACAGGCTGTAATTCCGTCTCGTAAAACGTCCCTAGCAACGGTTCCCCTTGAAGATCTTCCAGTTCATAGACTCGCTGCTGTCGGGGTAGGCGCCGTTTAATCAGGAAGTGCTCATCGCTCCAGTTGGGCAAGTAACTTTTCTCGAACTTGCCCTTGACTTTACTGATCCGTACAGGGTCCCCGACCTTGTACACCGCCTTCGTCGTTCGCTGCGATGGCCTGGGGTACAAGACACGCCGGACTTGGGCTTCATTGCGTTGGGTCACGGTAATGGGGGCTCTCTCTATACTCCGATGATAGGCTCGATTGTAACCCCTCACAAGTTTCGGGAGAACATCGATGTACCGCCTTGTATTGTTATAGGTGAAATATTTATACATGCGGCCTTTGAATGTCCTGTTGAACCTTTCCACCACTGAAGCCTTGGTCTCGCTGTACGTATGGAAGAAAAACACCTTCTGTTTCTTGCGAAAGGCTTGGAACGGTCTGTTGAGGAATTCCGTGCCTTCGTCGGTTTGCAAATACAAAGGTTTGCGCCCGGTCTTGAAGATGTCTTTGAACACCGCTATGAGATTCGCCCCCGTTTTCGTCCGGATGGGTACCACCCACGCATACTTGGATAGGATATCGATGCACGTCAAGATATACCGATTCCCATCGTTGAGTTTGGCAAAGGCGCTCATATCGACCAAATCCGCTTGCCACTGGGCATCTATTCCTCCCACAATGACCCGGTTCCGTAGAAAATGGCGACGGACAGCTCGATGTAAGGTATAGGTGTCTTGTTTTCTTAACCAATCTCGGACTTGGGCACGTTGTATTCCCTGGGGTTTGGCCGCTCGATAGAGAGCCGACAATGCACTATAGGCCGCCGGACTGTCGGGACTGTAGTATAAGTTATCCAACACCTTCTCCCAGCGCTTCATGGTGACAAAATGATGATGGACCCTGGCTCTATCGTTTATTTATAACGGGTATATCTTGGGCCGGAGTTTCTTTCTGATTTTCTTCGTTGGCTTCCACAGTGTCCATGGTAAATGACCAGTCCAACTCGTCTGATGACCGCTTGATAAGCACTTGATCCACATCTACCACGGCATCTTCCAATGCAGACCATAGATCAGGGTGAAGGGTAAAATGCACTGTACCCCCATCTAGCCGAGCCAATTGAGCAAAGAAAGGGCCGCGTCGGACGTACACATCGTGACACAAGTGGATGAGGTCGCCGTCCAGGTCACCAGACAACACCCGTTTGAATTTGGTCCAGCCCTCTCGGGACAGACGAATGTGAGCCGGGCACGGTTGTGTAGGGTCCGCATCACAGATGTCTGCCACCTCCTCCATGATATCGACCTTATCTGCATACACGTGCAGGAAAACCTCGGGGGTCAAGCTGAGATACGCCAGTGTTATATGCTCCGCCATGGTCAGTACGTGAATGGTATCAGATTTGACTGTCTCTCGTATTTATAGGGAGAACCCCGTGAGATCAAAGGATCAGGTGGTCATATCACTGGGCTGACTGAGTCTAGCCGGGTAATCAATAGCATCGTCGTCGGGTTCATGGCTAGACAGTTGTTCATTGGGTTCTGCCGCCGATTCTCTCAGGGCACGAGCCCACTCCAACTCGTCTGATGACCGCTCGACCGGTGTAAACAGCTGGTCCACGATAGGCACCACTTTCTCGAAGGCTATCCACAGATCGGGGTCTAGGGTGAAGCTTCGCGTAGGGTCTTGGTAGCGGCCCAGGCGTGGGAAGAAAGGTCCACGGTATACATAGATGGCATTGTCTATGTGGATGACGTGTCCATCAAGCTCGCCGCTCAACAACCGTTTAAATTTGGTCCAGCCGTCACGGTGTAGCGTAACCGTATTCGATACGGTCTCAGCGGGCGACCTGCAAACATCTCCACGGTCTTCCACGAGGGTGACTTTATCTTCATAGACGTGTAACCCCACCCGGGGTGTAAGGTGAAGGATGGCTCGTAGGACTGGTGACATGCTTGCTCCAATGACGATCGTTGAATGACACACACTCTGTCTGACCCTCGTATTTATAGTCAGGTCCCACTGTCAATACCACAGCGCCAGGGTCAATAGGGCACAGACTATTGTGAGGCCAATCAGCCGTCGCTGGTTCCGGCGTGAGCGCTCGTGGTCCATAGCCCGAGCATCAAGGATGGCTGTGATAGTCCAGTAGTGGTGAGTGATGGCACACCTCTCCATCGAGTGCACTCTGTCGAGGACCGCTTCTGTGAACTCGTTCAGGATCTGCCGTCGCCCCTCGTTGTCGTCGCCATCTGCAAACATGGACCGGACCACTGCTCGGTAACCCGTGAGTGAATTGACCACGGTGGCATGCTGTAAAATGCGAGTCGCATAGGGCTGGATCTCCGTCATGGCTCTGCAACCGTAGGAATGAAGGTGTAGGATCCAGAGAGACGTGTTTTATAGACCAGGTCACACATGCGCGCCTAGATGTAGCTCTACGGGTGTAGTCCGTGATACGTACTATTCTGATGGCTTAGTCCAAAAAAGAGAGCAACAACAACAACACAGATTACAGATCAATCCTTTTGTTATGCGTGAACATCATAGGAATGCATGTACTGACCTGTCTGTGGGGGTTTTTCACAATGGCGGTCACCTTCGGATCTTTCCGGTCAACGTATTCGCCATTTTCCCACAATGGCGGTGTATCCGCCATTATCCGCCATTTTCCCGCAATGGCGGTGTATCCGCCATTATCCGCCATTTTCCCACAATGGCGGTGTATCCGCCATTATCCGCCATTTTGGAGCCGCCATTTTCCCACAATGGCGGTGTATCCGCCATCTTCCCACAATGGCGGTGTATCCGCCATCTTCCCACAATGGCGGTGTATCCGCCATTATCCGCCATTGGGCACTTCACGTCTGTGCCTGCATTGGGGTGTATGAGGGTCTTCATGCGCGCGCGCGCGCAATGCCGCTCAGTCGTACACCAGTACACCAGTCTCGATCCTCGACTTGGGGATAGTTGAACTGAGTGTGCTAAAAATAGATCACCAGATAGCGTGCTACGAAAGGGAAGCGGCCTTGCCGTTTCATCAGACACTCTGTCAACCACCAAGATGTTCACTTGCACAACTTGCCAGAAGCAGTTTACTCGCCCAGAAGATTTGCGACGACACGATTCCTCCATCCACAACGGTACACTATATACTTGTATAACCTGCGCACAGTCATTTAATCGGGAGGATCATTTACTGCGCCACGAACGCTCACTCCACGAGGGCGCGAAGGAACAATGTAATGAATGTAGTCAACTCTTCAAACGACGGCAGTTAAGTTAAGACGGCATCAGCGTTTGATTCATGGTCCGTCTCTACGGTTTGGGCGACAACTTCCTAATGAAGAGGAGCCGCGGAAGGTCAGACCCAATGAAGATAAGCCCGGGGAGACGAACGCCACTGGTGATGCGATCACGGAGAGCCCGCCTATACCCACAGTTCAGAAGAGCCTAGATATCCAGCCAGTCCCTAGCATTACTGTTGCCAGTCATACGCCTGACGACATCGGACATTTTCTGGAAGATGCAGTGGATATTCCTAGCGATCTGTTACAGGACGCCCATCCAGTGAATGACATCTATCGGCGCCAATGGCCCATGATACGGCACATTTTCCACCGTGATCGCCCCATTCCAGATATCTACAATTTCTCACTGACCGACCTCACCCGTCTACGCAGCTACGTGGAAGCCATTTTCAATGACCAAGCTACGGTCTTCAGATTGAATGTCGCTTTCGGGTACATCTTACGTCACAAAGAGACGGACCAGTTACGGTATTATTATGCCAGTAATAACAGCCATGTGTTTGACCAACCGCTCACCATCATTAACCGGGCGTCGCTAGAGACGAAGCTGGAGAAACTGGACACTGTGGATCCCTTGAGATGGGCACATCGTCAACGCCCCAACACACAATGGATCGTAGAAAGGGTCACCAATGCTACGTTCTTCGTTACCAAGCTGACCGACCACCCCCATCGGCTGAATGCGTCACCCTTGCACTGATGAATAGCATAACATGCCGTATATACTCTCTATGTCTACATGCTGATCATTGACTTGAGCTCTGTAAACATTAAATGTGACGGTGCGTTAAATAATAAAACATGATGTTTGATATTTCAATTTTGTTTTGCTGTGAACATACTAAACATACCCAGGGCGGCTCCTCCAGCCTGAGTATGGTGTAACATTGGGGATAATAAACTGTACAAACCTTGCTGAACTTGTTGTCATTCATGACAACCGCTTTCCGCTATACTTGGATGAAATATATACCCCGATGTGATATAGTGCCCTTGCACACTTCCGGAGAACCCGCGCGCGCGCGCTGCGGCCGGGGCGGGCCGGGCCGGGGCGGAAAACACCCCGGAGGTTGAACATTGGAACTCTTCTGGGTTTGGAGGTAGTGTTTTAGTGAAAACCGGAAGTGACGTCACACACACTTGCGCAGATCCACCAAACCACGTCCGAAGGTGAACGCCATTGGGGGGAAAAACCCCAGTACATGACAGACACAGACAAGTCTAGACATGTCCAAAGGTCACGCCCCATTCACCCCAACCGGAAGTGACGTCACAACCCACGTGACCTGCGCAGCAGAATGGAAACGACACCCTAGTCTAACTCCCTCACCTAGGCTTCACATGGATACCTCACTCGATCCCATCGGCCCACGAGGAGCCCACCTAGACCCTATTTCCATACCCCTTTGTCCACTGCGCATGCGCAGAGTGACGATATTTCAACCCCGCACTCACCCCCATCAGATGCCCCCTCACCTAGGCTTCACATGGATACCTCACACGACCCATTCGAACCGTGAATAGCCCATCTCTAACCCAAACACACCCACACACACCCCCAAAAATGCTTGCTTTCTCTACTACGGCCAGGCTGCGCATGCGCAGACTATTGACAACGTGTGAACCATTAGTATAGACAAGTGCTCCTGCCTGAGAGCTTCAAAATAAGACCTCACTCGACCCCATCGGACCTTTAGTGGCCCACCTAGACTCCAACACGTCCACCCCGTATGGACCTATACACCCATAGCCATGCAGTATAGGCCTATGGGCCTACCCAGGCCTCGGTGACTTTTTTCAAAAATTTCACCGATTCGCTCCGGGACACTTCCTATCATGTTCTAAATGACGAGACGTGAAAAACAAATCCAAACAACCCTACCGCAAATGTATAGAAGTATGTTTCCCAGGGGGACAAACATTGGTCCATTACCCCCCAGTATGGGACTATATGGGGCTATATCGTACTTTTTCAAAAATTTCACCGATTCGCTCCGTGACACATCCTATCGTGTTCTAAATGACGAGACTAAGAAAACGAGACCCCACAACCTATACCGCAAATGTCTAGAAGTAGGTTTCCCAGGGGGACAAACATTGGTCCTATACTCCCAGTATGGGACTATATGGGGCTATATCGTACTTTTTCAAAAATTTCACCGATTCGCTCCGGGACACTTCCTATCGTGTTCTAAATGACGAGACTAAGAAAACGAGACCCCCACAACCTATACTGCAAATGTCGAGAAGTAGGTTTCCCAGGATGGTCCTATACCCCCCATACCCCATATAGGCATTTTCACGTAATTTAGAATAAAGTCCGTGTTCCGTATTTTTTCAGGAACAATTTTACATACACCCACCCTGAAACTAGGGGGAGATAACTCTATTGATAGGCAAGCCCCGTTAAGCCCGGCGACCTATATACCCCCATACCCCATATAGGCATTTTCCCGGATTTTTCGATAAAGTCCGTGTTCCGTTTTCTTTCAGGAAAATTTTTACATGCACCCACCCAGCCCATCAGATGTCCCCTCACCTAGGCTTCACTTTGATACCTCACTCAACTCCATTGGACCATTAGGGACTCCCCTAGATCCTAAAACGTCTATTTCCATACCCTTTGGCCACCGCGCATGCGCAGAATGCCGATATTTCAATCCCACACCCAGCCCATCAGATGCCTCCTCACATAGGCTTCACATGGATACCTCACTCAACTCCATTGGACCATTAGGGACTCCCCTAGCTCCAAAACGTCTATTTTCATACCCTCTGGCCACCGCACATGCGCAGAATGCCGATATTTCAACCCCACACCCAGCCCATCAAATGCCCCTTCACGAATACTTCACTTTGATACCTCACTCGACCCAATCGGTCCACTAGCGGTCCCTACAGATTGCCGAACAATTCCACGAAAACCCACGGTTTTGGGACTACTTTCGGTCCGCGGAGGCAGACCGCATCACCGCCAGACCGCATCACCGCGGAGAAATACATGCCCCCAAGGTCACGCCCCATTCACCCAGACCGGAAGTGACGTCATACCTGCGCACAACACTCCTGCGCACACCGCCCCAATACCGCCCCAATTTTTTTTCTCGCGCATGCGCAGTGAGGCGCTATTAACTCCATTTAGCCTTACGCCACTACTGACCGTCTTGTGTGTTCTGTAGTTCAGAGAATGGATTGGCCGATGGAAGCCCACGCATGGGAGAGGGTTGCGAAGGCGGAAGTCTTTTAATACGTTCCGTGATAACTATGTGATTGGATTTAGATATATGTGTCTCTCTCATCATAAGCCTGAGAAGTGCTATCAATGTTGTGTTCCCTGGCCTCTATCTATAGGTAGCGATATAGATAGAAAAAACAATGATGTTCCTTCTCCTTATGTCAACACATCGGTATAGCTTCCAGTGATGGCAATACTCAACTACAAGACGTTCATTATAGGTGGAAACCTAAGCAAAATGCCTTATGTAAACCGTAAATACATAATATTATTATATTTATTAGAGTGTCTCCCTATATAAATTGTAATGAGATAAAACTGCATATTGCCCGGTCAATAAAACCGCGTATTCCACCCCCATGGAATATACACTAAAGGGAGATAATTACAACAGAGGTCGCTCCGTTCTTTCAGTCGCGCTGCAAACGGTAGCCGATCACGGAGCAGTTCGTCGAGTTGATTTTAGCTGGAGAACACAGCAGAAATAAATTATCTCAGTCCCCCATCTAATTGTAAGTAGAAGTTATTATTGGAGTAACTAACAAGCGGCATCGAACAACTATGCGTGCGTTGCGAGATTTACACGATAGTAGTGAAGCAGCTCCGAATCAATGGAATCTCGGGCATGAAAAATAATGTTGCTGGCGATTACTCACTGAAAGCAATCAACTCAGAAGGATTGCGCTCTTCCAAAATAAACATAAAACATTATTTTGCTGGAGAGATAATAGATTAGCACAGAGTTAAGTTGATAAATATAATAATGAAATTATTGCCTTGTTGTGAGGGGAATATGCAGTTTCGTTGCCCCTCGGCTGTGCATATTGCCCTCGCCTGCGGCTCGGGCAATATGCACAGCCTCGGGGCAATAAAACTGCATATTCCCCTCAAAACAAGGCAATATTTTCATAATATTCGAGCATATACACTGAACGCATATGAGGTTAAGGGCTTCCATTTGATGCAATTAATCCGCGGGGTGAATTAGAAAGATTCCCGTCTGTTCTTGGGAAGGCCGTAAAATCGGGTGTGGCAATTTATCAGGTTCTAGGAGAACAAATTTGGCGCTGAAAATTTATGATTTGTCACTATACAACTTCTGATCGTATTTGCATGAACCCACTCCCCTCTCCCCGAAGTGTGGCATAAGCAGAATGGGTGAGTGAGTGAGTGAGTGAATATGATTTAACGTCGCTTTCAACTGTATTTCGGTCATATCACGACGTTGGGTCCTATTCCTTTTCACACCCGGGAACCCCGCAGAATGGGTGAAATCAATATGGCGGCTTCCAGGATGTACTCTTAAAACGAATCTTTCTGCCTGGAATTTCAACTTTATTTCATACCACGTAATGATTTCCCGATATATTTTAACAGCGTTTTGGGGGCAAGATTGTAGAAGCAGATAACTGAAAATTGGTAATAACCTCCTCTTGTAGTATTTGACGTCACCCTGACGTAGAGTAGCCATTTAAACTGCTGTTTAAAAAAAACATCTGTTCACTCTTTTTACACATATATCGTGTGCAAAGTGATAGCCCTCTAACTCTGGGTTTCCCAAAAATAATTGGGAGAGAAGTCTGATACCACTCATTCCACCATTTCCAGGTCAACAAATCCTTCGCAAATAGAGGGGAATGGTAGATAGTCTAAATAATATGACAATTTAGTGTAACACATTCATAACAGTTCCCTAGCATCAAGATATCATTCAAAGCTTAACACAAACTAAAGAAGGTATGTCACTTGACAAACCTTAACCATGATGTCATATGTCGTAATTTTGAAACGATCCCTACCCGATACCATAAGAGTACTATATGACCCCAAATTTCACCGATCGGTACCACTCGAGGTGGCAAATTCTAGTAAAGTTTTTCGAAGAGGTACATGAATGTAGATGTTATCCATATGTGATAACCTATGCAGATCGGTAGCTTAATAGTAGCAAAACACACTTAACCCCACCCCTGCTCGTATTCCGAACTCAAACAATGGGAGTAGGGGAATGGTTCCTCGGATATATTAGATATTTCTGTCGCTGGAGAGCTGACACTTCTCTTAGTTTAGGGGATAGCCTGGTCCATTGGCACAAGTTGACATACCTTCATATTACCGTTGTATAATGTCATAGTGATGTAATAACATGTGGCAGCATTTATTGTCGAAATTTTGGTTGATTTTCCATTTGTTTGTCCAATTCTGCTGGCACCCATGCAACGTATCAACTTTGATAAATGTTCTTTAATGAGGTACTTGCATGTAGATTTTGCCCATATGCGATAACAAATGCAGATCTGTACCGTAGTTGTAGTTATGGTACACTTTCTGAACCGTTCCCCCATCACATTCTGAACCCAAATTTGGGCGGTGGGGTATGATTTATTGGATGTTTTAATTATTCCCGTTGCTAGAGAGCTATAACTTTTCACCCCTGCATATGAGGTATTCACTCGGTGGCCGAGTGGTCTAGGGCGCTTCTCTGGTGACTTCTAGCCTCACACCCCTGACCCGGCACGGGTTCGAGCCCAGCTGGTCCTTGTGTGGAAGTTTGTCAGTTACTTGCGGACGGGTGGTGGTTCTCTCCGGGTACTCCGGCTTCCTCCACCAACCAAACTGTCTGTCACCATATGAGTGAAACAACCTTGAGTGTGACATTAAGCCAAATGCCCCCCCCCCACCCACGAAACAAGTTAACGGAGTTTGAAATGATCAATGTGACGTCATAACATGGACAATAATTTATTTTAAAACTTTTCGTTATTTTCAATATGTTTCTCCAATTTTGATGTTAAATCCTGAGGTACAGATTCGGTTCATATTTTGTAAGTGGTATTTGCAGCCGTTGTATATCGATAGTTTTTGGGTTGTTATAGTACATTTTCCAGACCCTACCTATTTCTGTATTCTCAACCCAAGTTTGCAGATCGGTTATGGTCGTTCCGATATTTTTATTATGGTTAGATAGTTGAAAAGTACCAACCTGTACCTTCGTGCCCTTTTTTATTGAACCATCCATTGAACCCTTCAACTGATGCAGTGGTGAAATCACCGTGACTGAATAATAATGACGATAATTTCAGGGTTATTTTATTTTCTCATTTTTACTTGGACCAAATGAAGTGGTAAATCCTGTTATGTTTCTTTGAAGAGCGTAAGCGGCCAAACAGTGGCCGTACGGAAGACGTGGAGAAGGACAATTAAGAAAATATTCCGAGATATTACGATATTTCCTTTGATTCTCATCTTGACTACTAATCGTCCTTCCAATCCGTATATTCCAACCAATTTTGCCCTTTGTGGCTTTAGATGTCTGTCATTTTGTTATAATTGCAATTAACCCTGATGAGTGCAAATACCTTCTCAATTTACAAAAGCTAGAACAGATTGTCACCCTTTATGATGAGCTAATGTTGGCCATCTTAGAATTTGTATCGCTTTTAAGACGTTACCCTTTCTTGCCATCTTGATCAGCTAATACTGGCTGGTCAAAGTGGTATTTCAGCAAATTTTATGCTTTAGTCATGCAGATGTTATTGCGTATGGGCATTATCCCGTGAAAGCTGCTGCCTGCTGGGAGCTGCATAAATGCATGACCAATTGTCTCTTTTAGAGATTGCAAAAGATAGAAATGCAGAAAATCCAATACCATTCAATAACGTGTTAGAGTATTCACATCGTCTCAAAACACACATGATATACCTACTGAGAAATCTGATGGTGGCAAGATATTCAGGAAACCAACAAGGTGATTCCACTCCCGCTAACAGTTCATTCCCTCCCCCTATCTCTTCTACTGTCGGGAGCCCCGGCAAACGACTTTGCCGAACTTAAATAATCCATTGATGATGTCGCCTACTCTCTCAGTCAATAAAGTGATTCGCTTTGCTTTGATCAAAGGTCACAGGGATCCGGCGCTGAGGTCAGAATGCGTTTTGCGGGATGTCAGCCAAACAGAAGCGCCACAAGATCACTCCATAATTAGCTGTTTAAAATGACTGTCAACGCGTCTCACGAGTGTTAAGGTAGACCATGGTATTCGCGATGATGATTCGCATCTGGATGTATAACTTTTGTCTGAATGAAAACGAATATGTCAAGGGAACCATGCATACGTGGTAACGTCATCATAGGCTTCGTCATCAATCGGATTGATGCCGATACTCGATAGTGAAATGCTGCAAACCTGAAACTGGACTAACAGGCTGTGACCATACTCGACTGGGATCATATATCCTGCTAACATCTCCGGGTGAACATGAAAATGCCAGCGCTGATGCAGAGAGTATGCCTACATCGTCAGCTGCAGAGACGGATAGTTCTATAACAATGTTCAGAAATTATTTCACTGCCACTCAAACTAACTTCCCATATGCCATTATGATGAAATGATTTGCCTTAAAATTAGGCTCATGGATGTCCAGGCAGTTTGGAAATATTGATCAGAAGTTGAATGGAGCTAAATCCTTTGAAATCGAGTCTGTGGCAGGTTTAGCACTTCAGATAACCATACACCAAATAAATGTTCCCTGCATCAGTAAAACTCCAGGAACAGCACACCAACCTGCCCTAATTACACATTTCCCTGTATACAGTGATGACATGTTCTATAGATTAGTGATGGTGATACAATAATGCATGACACTTATGGAATTTCTACATCAATAGTCGAAAGCCCTTACTCACAAGACTCTAATAACACAAACTTCTATACAGGTATAGCAAGGTAGTATTTCGTGCAAGAAAAATTGACAACCCTTTCGAATGATGCTGAAATTAAAGACATCATGATGTTCGCTTCATATCATCAAATCTGGTTGAACGTTCATATTGGTCGTATACTAAAATCCCCATACAGCTTCTTCATTAATATTGACAATTGTCGATTCCGGATTGGTTCCATAGTTTGATACCGGTATTCATTTTACATCACATACCATGCAATTATGGTTATAAACGATTTCCACCTGACAAACAGGTCAGGCGCATTTCATGGAATTGAACAGAGTAGTCTCCGGATTTGAATTCTTTGTGGCTTTGGTGGTTAAATTTTATACAGTTTCTTTGTCTCCTCCATCCACTGGCTGTACCCTATTTATACCACAACGAAACGCGGTGGTAAAGTAACCTGAGTTTATCTACGTTGGAAACTTGATCCGAACATCGCCTGTGATTTCAATCGCCCACGCTGATGCCAGCACACTACTCCTGACACATATTCGATATCCTAATCCTGCCAACAAGATTCTGATTCCGTTCTTAACACACATTCAAGTTTTCACGCTGGGGCGAGATAATAGTTCTTAGTCTGTAGTTGAGGTGGACACTCAGCAATCATGACACGTCTTGTACACCATGTCGAGCACAAATTGTCAACACAAAATAGTAAAACTAGATCGACAGTCCATTTTTGGTCATGTTTTTGCATCGAAGAACCTACTATTATTTAATCGACGGGATATTATCATTTTAATATAACTGTCCTCATTCACCCCCAAATGGTGAATAACACCTCCAGCTCACACATACTTATAATGAAAGAGATAAAAGATATGTATATATGTGTTACTTTGGCGAGATACGATGATGCGATTAAACGTTTTATCATTTTATTTAGCATTTTATAATAGCATAGGACTAAAATGTATAGGGTATAATCGTTTAGCTCTTTAGACATTGCTTCATCTAGTGGGCCATACCCCGCCATCCCCAAGATCAGGTCACATAAAACGAGCTACAATTACCCTTAATCTACTGATGTTCAACGGTTATAACCTATGGGTAGCAAATACATCCCAATACCACTTTAGGAAACATTGATGGAATCTGCTACCTCAAATGGTACCAATTAAATGGGAAGTATGTATTGAAAATAGACAAAAAGGCCGGCAAGAACTGATTTTCCGTTTTATGACGTCATAGTGACGTCATCAAGAGATTCTGTTAATTTATGTTTACTGGTTTCTATAGACAAGGACCTAAATGTAGTCTGTGGAAAATTTCAGCCCTCTAGCAGCAAGAATGATAAAAATATTCGCGGAACCATAACCCACCACCCATATTTGGGTTCCGAATGGGGGCGGGGTAGGGTTCCGAAAGTGTACTATAACTACCCATAAGTTGCCGACCTGCAACTGTTATCACATATGGGTAACATCTACATAGAAATACCTCTTCAATGAACATGAATCGAATCTGCCATGCCAATTGGTACCAGCAGAATTTGAAAAAAATCAATTTGAAAATGAACAAAAATGAGACAATAAATGTATCACTGGGTTATTACGTCACTGTGGCGTCACCAAATGATTGTGTGACATGATGTTTGCTTGTTTCAATAGAAGAGCACCTATGTCCAAAGTGTGCGAAGTTTTAGATCTCTAGAGGTAAGCATAAGAAAAATATCCGATGGACCATACCCCACCCCTCAAGTTTAGATTTAGAACTGGGAAAGGGGGAGGGTTGAAAAGGCGCGGTATACTATCTATAAACTACAGATCTGCAATTGTTATCACATATGGATAACATCTACAGACATACATCTCTTTACATATACCTCTTTACTAGAATTTGCCACCTCAGGTGGTACCAGTTTCGACTCTGGCCCATAAACTAACTTGCGTCTCTCGCCATTGGCTTTCCGTGCGGTCACAACTGGAGATGCATGTGGACTGCATGCATGTCGGATAACCCCTCTGTTCAAAGCTTTGCGGAAGTACTTGCTCACCTTCGTCCACTGGCGGGGTGGTACTCTTCTATGCGGAAGCCTAAAGGGTATGTCGTGGGTAGTATGGATCTTCTGTTCCACATCTGTGGTGCAACCTATATCGTCATCTGTGTGACTGAACACCTGTGAATGCTTGTGTTGCAACTCTGACAGTTCCTTGTACATTTCCTCCACGCCTCCAAGTAAGGACGCACCATAAGCTGAATTGGGATCTGTCTGGAAATGCTCCGTCACCATTACCTCTTCACATTCTGGTCTCACCAAATGAGACTGCAGTTAAAACCGCTACACGGGTCCGCGGCGTCAGTTTACACCTGGACCGGAACATGTCTCGTCTTACATACAATCACCAATGATCTCTCGATATCTAGTCACTTTGGGTTATGGGTAGCCAAGCTCGGACTCCTGTCGACCAATTCCGAATAACTACTACCCAATGTTGGCCTGATTGTTCCCTTCATCTGTTTTATCTATCTGGCAAGAACCAGTATAGGCTTCCGTCCGAGACGGTACTCAACTAGTAGTAGCCTTCGGGGATGCCCACTGCTCACCATCGCCAATACCGGACCACTGCCTACCCGAAGTCTGTTTGCCTCACTTGTTTAACCCTATCTGCCCTGGGGGGGATTTGCCCCCTACCAAACTTTCTGCGCCATCTCCGGAACGATAAACAATGGAAAGCTGAAACTCCTTCACTTTATAGCTTAGCATATTGGGGTCAGTTTGAGCCTATTTGCATAACCCGCCGAGCAGAGGATCATGGGTAAATTCAAAATGGCGGCCACGTGGGGTACCAGAAAAGTTATGTTTTTGTCATATTTTTTCAAACTTTCTGCTTTTCCGCGATGGAAAGCGGGCAAAAACTATTTTATTTCACATTACATTAATATTTACTAATTTATCATGCAGTTTTTGCCGAGAAATTGCATAAATAAAAAAATCGGAAAATCCTACCGAAAAATCGACCAAAAAAATGCCGTTTTGGAAAATGACGTCACTGTGACGTAATCAAGGCGGCCATCTTGGATTTTTTTTTTACATTTTCTGGTAGAGCTTGACCAAAGGGTATAGTGTGGTAAGTTTCAGCCCCCTAGCTCAAGGGGTAAGAAAAATAATTAGGGGGGGGCATTTCGCCTCCCCCCCCCCCCCAGGCCAGGACAGGTCCGAAAAAGCCCAGGTCAGATACGGTTAAGGAATTCTGTTCCGCAGCGGTCTTCCAGGGTGCAAGTCGGTCGGCACAGTCCCCACGTAAGTCAAGGGTGAGCAGGTCAAAGTTTTCCCTGTGCACTCATGAAAAACTATGTAACCATGCACACACCTGCACATACAAAATAGTTACCAGCAAACAGTGAAATAATTTCACCTCCAGACACAAGAGAAAAACAAACCATTCACAATATGGAATGTATAACGTATGTCAATACTCCATACCAATAACCTTTGACTGTCACGGACAATACTCAATAACAGCAGTGAAAATTATCAGTCAATAATGAATACCCATACTCGATAGCCATACTCGGGAACACTAGTAACTGACCATATTCCACGTTTAGTACAGCACGAGTAACAGTCAACGGCAATAACGACATAAGTACAGTTATGGGCATTACCAGCGATGGGCAACGACAACAGCAGATCACAGTAGTCAGTGAAGAAAATGAATGACTAACTTCCAGGCATGAACAATTAGCGACACTGACTAATAGCGGTTTGATCACACTAAATGAGATGATAAAATAATGTTGCAAACAAATGACTGACAATAATCGATTTCAATAATTGATGACTGACAGTAGTCAATAGCAATAATCAATGGCAATGAATGATATTACTGCCCTAATCAAAAGCAAAAATGTAAAAATGTAGTCTTCACCAGCGATAGACAATGGCAACATGAATGACAAAATAATCAAGAACAGGTAGTACTCAACAACTCCACTCAATGAAAACGGCAGCAATCAATCGACTGTAATCTATGAAAATGGCAACAATCAATCGATGTCAGGAATAACCAATATGGATTAGACTAGCTCTAATTTTCAGTAGAGTCAGTCAATCCAGGCGAGGCAAATTATTGAAACAGTGTGAAGGGAAGACCTTGTCCAATATTCTCCTTCGAACTAAAACACAACGAGAGTAGCGACAAGAAATATATTACAGTATTTTCGCTATTTTGGGGTAACACTATCTTAGAATAGCACAAATTCTAGTGCTGAAAATTTTTCAGCACTAGAATTTGTGCTATTCTAAGATAGTGTTACCCCAAAATAACGAAAATGCTGTTATACGATCACTTTCTAAATGATAAAAAATATATCTATTCAGCTTTGGGAGCTGTGTCATTACGATCATCAGAGGGGTACTGTATGTTCGCTTTCAAGACTACCGGTCTGCTACCTCTTATTTTTGTGGGAGGCCCGTTGGCCGAGTGGTTTAGATCGCCGACATACAGTGCTGGCGATTAGGTGCCTGACTCTGGGGTCGCCGGTTCGAATCCCGCACGGGTCTCGACCAAATTTTCAGCACTAGAATTTGTGCTATTCTAAGATAGTGTTACCCCAAAATAACGAAAATACTGTTATAGTATCACTTTCTAAATGATAAAAAAAAATATAAGAAATATATTGTCAATCGTCATGGTTGACCACGACCAAGGCTTTACTTCGGTCCCAAACTTTGGTTCGAGAGAAGCTTTAAAGAATTTCTTGTCGACTCTCATCCAATGACAAATGTTTACTTTTGGACTAAAACACTGATTCGAGACCACCGACAAAAACATTTTCCCTCACATAAAACTCGCTTGGGAACCTAGGCAAGAAATTTATTGTTGACGTAATTGTCGAAAAAGAATATTTCATGTAGACTAAACACTGCTTCCAGATTAGTGGCAAGAAGATATACTAATACCAACGATTTCCTTCGGAGTAAAACACTGGTTTGATAGCAGGGCGAGAAATTGATTATGGATCTCCAATATTTTGGGAACTGGGGGCCTGGAGAGTCTACCAATATTCTGGGGTTTGGAATTACTCTTGATTGTGCAAATATCTAACCGAGGTGTGTTTTCAGTGTGTAAAAGTCACGCAGTGTCAGTCAGCCCTCACGTTTTCTTCGTTCCGGAGATAGGAGCAAAACATCAACAGGGAGAGGCGGAAAGTGCTCCCCCAGGCCAGGTAGGGATAATATTACGCCATCTGAGAGATAAGCCCACAGACCGGAAATGCGCATTGTCCATAAGCTTTCTAAAATGCACAATGGAATCATCAAAGACGAGGTACGTTATGACAGTCGACGGTGAAGACATGTACTTGAGCGAATGAATGCATCTCATGTAGGAAACATTCGCCCTTATACTCTAGCAATAAGAAGGAAACGTCTGTCAGCTCAATTAATTCTACATTACCGTGGCAGGAAGCATCGACATATCATATCGTCAGATATGAATATAATGAACCACATGACGTCTGGGATGAAAAGAGCAATGGGTTCCGGAGCCCTCGACTACCTGAATATCATTTTACTTATCAATTTTGGTTCATTCCCATTAATATTTATACTGATATTTTTACCTGCGGCACGCAGGTCTACGGGAGGCTCGCGTTGTTGTTCTTGTTCTTGTTGTTGTTGTTCTTGTGACTTTTTGAAATGCGCATGCGCTAAGAGAGTGTGATCTCTGCCACACTTTTCTTTTCAACCTTCGATCTCACATGACAACACATGTCATCACTGTCTTCAAGCGCGTTTGAATTCATTTGCAACTATATTCGGGGGAATGAATTATTGCTTCGTTAATTATTATATATGAGAATAGTGTGAATAACGTCAAAGGACCTACGAAGTAGGGTAGGCATTAGGACTCCGACACGCACTGAACTCTTGGACCCCAGTTGAAATCCTGCCAATATTAAGATGGGCACGGCCCAAGTTAGAATCACCAGTGATTTTAATCAAAAATCACCAGAAATTTTCATCAAAAGTAGGTCCACTCGAAACATGCTGGCAACAGTCCCCTAATGCACCTTCACGCCCAGTGTGAATAACGTCACAGGACCTACGAAGTAGGGTAGGCATTAGGACTCCGACACGCACTGAACTCTTGGACCCCCAGTTGAAATCCTGCCTATATTAAGATGGGCACAAGTTAGATTCACCAGTGATTTTAATCAAAAATCACCAGAAATTTTCATCAAAAGTAGGTCAGCTCGAAACATGCTGGTAACAGTCCCCTGATGCACTTTAATGCCAAAAATCAAGGTTCTAATATCAACGGTAACACTCAGATATAACATATCTCTCAGATATAACATATATATAAATATTAATATTCATGTCACTGTTCCATTGTTTCTCTAGTTGTATTCCTCTTAAAATTTTGTACTCTGCCTTTGACTGGTGTTTGTACAATAAAATCTTGAATCTTGAATGCTTATTTTGCCGACGAAAGGATTTAGATGGACTCACTCATTACCGGACAATTTCAAATGGTAGCCCACTTCGAAGAGACAGAAATGACTATGTAGTATTTAATGAGTTGAACACCCCTGTGCGCGAACAATACCTCGCAGTCGTGCAGTTATATTGTGCACTTTCGGTTGCATGACATTTGGCAAATAGCTATTTTGAATGATTCTCTTTCAGAACACAGCCTCTCTACCCTCATTCTCGCAAGCCAGGGCCTTGATTCGCTGGTATTGATGTTCCCGCCCTCTTCCGCACTCAGAATCCCTTTAGAATAGCATTAATCACTTCCGTAAATTCATTACTTATGTGTATCAGCAGACAGTGCGCAGAAACATATTACATTTGACATCATTCTCTCAAGTCGGAGCCCATTTCTGCTAGAATTTACTGGTTCTATACAAAATTTACGTTACTTTGTCAATCAGTTTACGTCATATATAGCAGATACTGGCCATAAAAACGATGTTGACCTCGTGGCCAAAAGCTAGGGCCTTTGTTTTCCTGGAGGGGTTTTCGAGTTTGATTTTGATACTTAGATACCTTTCGCATTGACTTTAACTTGGCAGTCATTTTCGCGAATGCAACAATTTGATGTATCAAAAGATAATAACGAGAATTCGACATCATTCTCTTACACACAGACCTTGTTTAGTGAACTAGCCCCGAAACTTCGCACTTGAATCACCTTCGGAATGACAAACATTTTCGCAAATTGAGTATAGGAAGATATCCATAGATACTGACTAGAAATGTTTCTTGTTTGCAGAATTTGATTTTAAAGAAAAGAAATTAATAAAATTAGCAACCTTCGAAAAGGCTTGGCCGAACATGTCAGATGAGATGATATTTCCTAAGAATGAAATAGTTAATCATTTATATAGAAGAAGCAAACCATGTCTTGGTATTGACTTGCTGCGTGGAAAAGAGTGGCAAGGAATTTAGTTCGCATATGATAACGAACGTAAATGCAGAAACCTAATTAATTGTTTTAATCGAATATCAAGACTGTAACAGGCCTCAATTTGAATAGTGAAAAAGTGTCATTATGCCTCTTGGACAGTTCGATAAAGCCTTAAATCCCATTCCGTAGTTTCACAGATCGAAGTGATAGACCTGATACTAAATTTATTGAAAAATAACTTTGAAGGAAATATAAATTTTCCATTTTGATCGGCAAATTAAGCGAGAAGGGAGACTGAAGAACGCAGATTTTCGCGCTATGACTAAATCCTCGAAATTTGTTTGGATTTCCAAATATTTGAAAGCCTTTTTGATTTGCAAAAATTAACGACTGAACCGAATGTTTTGAAACTTGGCATACACGATATTTGTACCAAAACATTGCCAAAGCGATCATGGTGAGTTCGTCTGTCAATTCAGTATAGACGGCACGGCCGAGTCAAAATCGTCGGATTTTGAATGGGGAAAGTGAATATATATATATGGTATCAGAACTATTACGCAATCCCTACAATTGTGGGCTACAAGTTGAAAATTACTTCCCTTGGCATAAAAACACTGGCAGATGGCGCTTTTTTCTACAATTACCACTACTTCCGCTGATATGTCTTTCACTGTATTATTGCCACTGCCGCAGGTTTTGACTACAATGTAGTCATTTCTCACTTGTTTATGTGTAAGATCATATATGGTTAATCTGAAGATAGATATTCATACCATTCCCCTATCCATGCTAAAGAATAAGGTGAAAACAACAACAACAACATAAGGCCTTGATTTGTTAATTTTTGTAACCAAATGCCTTTTCTATCATGTGTGTTGTAACGCTGTTCATATTCAAAGACGAGTATTCAACTACAACGGTGATATGTTATGCAATGACCAAACGCAAGTTCTGCTCCAACGTAATGCTTAAAGGCAACGTTTCCACCCAGCACTACGCTAAGCTCCATTGTAGATAACATTGTAAGACCAAGTTAGACTGTATACATTATTTTACTTTCTTTCACTAATAAACACTCATGTGGGGTGCTTTTCTCCCAGTTTTTGTACCAATTTACTTTTGATCTCACCATAACACATTATTCCTCATTAAACCTGAATTATTCTATTGATAGCCCAGCTGTACTGCTCATCATGTTGTTGTCGTGTGAGCCGTCGTCTACGTATGTCCTGATTGATTTATCATACGAATCTATTGCCGTTCCTGCAAATATTGTTTGTGGGAGGGCAGGATCTATTTCATCAATTAGGAATTGGCCTTCGTTTCTTTCGGATGATCCTTCCTTGATATTTCATTGGAATTTCGTGTTTGAAGAAATTCTGAATATCGAGATTATGGAATTGGCTCCATTTTTCACTCGGCTTCCGGATTATTTTAATATTTCCTGTGATACTGGGAAAATGGTGTCCTGCCTCTACATTGTTTTTTAGCTTCCTTAATCCTCTCCAGGGAATGGTCAGGACATTATGCACTGTCAGTTTCATGGTTTCATTTCTTTTGTTTTCCGCTGTAACACACGCCTGTAGACAGAATTTGATGTTGTGCCGATCACCAAGACATGATGATTAGGACTGGAATTTTCGAGGTCAATATATCTAGCATTGCCTTTTCTTCAACCGCTGATAATCCATCCGAGACCATTAATGCGTGTTAGGCAATAGCTGATGAGTATAATTATCTAATAACAAATTTCAAAAGACAGCAAAAATTACCCAAAAATTGTTTTGTGCCGAATGCCCTCCTTAACCTTATCTGGCCTGGGCTTAGGGGGTGGTGGGTAGGGCACTTGCGCCCCCCCCCCCCCCCCCGACCCTCCCAACTAATTATTTTCTCTTACCCGTAAAGCTAGGGAGCTGAAACTTACCACACTATACCCTTGGATCAAGCTTCATCAGAAAATGTAAAAGAACCCGAGATGGCTGCTTTGATGAAGTCATATAGTGACGTCATTTTCAAGAAAGACATTTTTTGTCGATTTATCGGTCAGATTTTTCGAATCTTTTATTGAAGTAATTTCTCGGCAAAAACTGAATGATATATTAGTAAATATTAATCTTTTATGAGATAAAATAGTTTTTGCTTGCTTTTCCTCTCGGAAATGCATAAATTCTCAGGATAAATGACGAAAACATCACTTTTCTGATACAACACATGGCCGCCATCTTGAATTTACTCATGATTCTCTGCTCGGGGATATGCAAATAGGCTCAAAATGACCCCAATATGAAACATTACAAAGCCACGGAGTGTCAGCTCTCAGATTTGTGTCGTTCCAGAGATAGCGCAGAAAGTTTGGTAGGGGAATGGGTCAACGAAGTCTGGAAGGGTTAATACTGTGGTACAGTACAAGGCAGAAATAACTTGCTCATAAACGCGAGTGAAAAAAAACATTTTCGCGACTATAATTTATTAATCGCAGCCGGAAAACTCGCCTAAATCGCGCAAAAAACAAAAGCATAATCGCGACTGAAACGCGTACGGTCGACGCGTTTCAGTCTTTTGTTTTTTTGCGCGATTTAGGCGAGTTTTCCGGCTGCGATTAATAAATTAAAGTCGCGAAAATCTTTTTTTTCACTCGCGTTTATGAGCAAGTTATTTCTGCCTTGTACTGTACATACAGCGATAGACAATAATGTTATAGACATTACACGGTATTCACTCTGTCCCCGAGCAAGGAAAAATCAGAAACACACCGCCAGATTTTCATTCACAGTATCTACTATACACACTTATTCTCCATCAGGACCTTGATACGTTTTGAAGAAAGATTTGTCCCTAGTTACAAGTTTGACTTGACCATTTGTGGCTGTAATCATACTGTCATTTGCTTCTACGACCTTGGAAGTGTTTTTTCTTTATTTCGGATTAAAGTTGACGGCTTTTGAAATTTTCACCAAATCTTTCTTCTGATCATGAAATTTTGTCTTTTTCTCAAGGCTTTTGTCAAGTTCCCGTTTGACCTGAATGTAAACATGGAAATCGAGGGCAAAGGCAGCAGATTGTTTTTAACTATGTGACCGAACATGAACTCTGCAGGATTTTTGCTTTTTGACAGATTAGAGGTTGTGCGATAATTCAACAAGAATTTCCATATCTCTAATTTCATTCTTTTCCTTTCACCTAGTGAGCACCTGATAAGTTTGCCAACTTGTTAATGCCAACTTGTTAACTGGTACAATTTTTTGTTTTTTTTTTCTAAATAATTTGATGTTGTAATTGATTAAAGTGTAATGGCCTGCCTGTAAAAATATCAGGCTAAAATCAAATTACAGAAATTAGAAAAGGCCGGACAATGTAGATCAGGTCTTCTAAACTAGCACATTATTGAATTTGGTTCTGTAGATAATTTGGTAATGTATGTATTGTAATTACTTTGATCTTTACTATTGATTTAGAGTTGTCACTATACAGTTTTACAGTGACTATGAAGAAATAAATATTAAACACACAATATAGAAAATCAGTTAAGAAAATTGCTGCAACAAAAACTGCATTGGATTAGCCCGAAAACATCGGCTAAGGATTTTATCGAATAAATAATATGATTTGGCATCTCCAGCACTATGACAACCACCTAATGACTCTTTTTAATCAAATGGAATCTGCCTTCAAACACGGATTTTGTCAACAAAACCGTTGTTTCTTTCGCAACAGTTAACAGGGACATGCGTAGAATGGGGTTGACCTTTTGGCTCACGTCATCAACAAATCGATTCATGCCGGTTATAAACCAATGGCGACGTGTGTTTATTCACGTGATCAGAAAGGTCACGAGATAAAAATAGGGAAGGTCATATTCTTACAAGATGTCAGAAAGGCACGAAAACGTTAAAATCAGTCGAGGTTTTTTTCACACATTTGATCACATTTTGTCAGCATCAAAACAGTCATGAGAGATGGTATATGGACAAAGAAGCTCAGGTCGGTCAAACTGTATCAAATTGGCATATTATTTATCTCCCGTTTCGTTATTTTCGTCAGCGAAAGATTGCGAAAGGCAATTTATTATTTATCTCCCGTTTCGTTATTTTCGTCAGCGAAAGATTGCGAAAAGGCACTTTTCGGAAAGCCAGCTTTTATCGCGAAAATTTAACCTACGTCCGCTCTGAGCTGTGATAGGAATGCCACGCCCCCTTACCCTCAAGGGCGTAGACAACGGGGGGCTTGGGGGGGCTTCAGCCCCCCCAAATTTTGACAGCCGGCAAAAACCCCCAAAAACAAACAAACAAACAAACAAACAAACAGACGAAAAAAGGAAAGAAAGAAAGAAAAAGAAACCTAACATAGCATATAAGATAACGTATCTTATTCAATTATTACAGGCGAAGTAAACTTATCACCGCCAGTGCATACTACTAGGCCTAAAATAAGATTGCAATTGATCAGTGACCAAAGCCATAGATTGACGATTTCGGGCTCCAATCTTGTACGATCGTCTCCAAGAATGGAATAGTGTGCTTTAAATCCAATCAAGTACCGCCTATTTGGACGAAAAACATCGAAACTTCCGATGAGCAGAATTTTCTTAACTTTTTCACTATAAACTTGTTTTGTTTTTGAATTGAGATAGCAGTCATTTGTTCAGTACTTCCTTATTCACAGACAAGAGATATACAAACTCTCAACTACTTTTCATATAGAAACCCTAGAAATAAACCTACTGTCTTTCCCAGATAATAAATCCCAGACGTTTTTGGTGATATTTCGGAGAAAATTTGTCGTATAACATTGAAACTTCACACAGTATATTGTATTTCTGTCTTTCATTAAAAGGACATGGTATTGTAAGGCAGGGTTTTTGCCCACAGCCAGCCGACTCATAGAAATGTACATTCCTTCTCTCCATCTGTCAATCACAATGCAATGTACAACTTGTCGTCGGCGGCAACTGTCAATCAACGGACTAAATGTTATGGTGAACCATGATAGCTTCACATATGTTCGGTACGAAGACGTTATTATTTCACCACGTTGCAGTCGATTTTACATGCACATATTGGAGAATAAATACACAATTTAGGCGAATATATTGCCGTTGTAACAGGTAGCGACTGATCGTTCGATTTCAACGTTTGACTGGCCCGTAATCTCCACACGGTATCGTGTCATCGGTAAACAATATTTATTTTACTTTGAATTGGTTCATAATGATAGCCTAAAATCTTATTTCACATATACTGAATGCATTTTTTTTTTACAAAAATGAGAAAGGTTGAAATAACTTGTCGACGTCACCCATGTTGACCTCCTGGGATTCGAACTCGGAAAAAGAATTTTCGAGGCGCTTGTGATCCAATTCCAACGTGCGTATCCACTACACCATGTACGAACAACTGTAACAGGCTATTTTGTCACTTTAATCTACCTACGAAAACGTTATGAATCATAACTTTTCATTTTTTAGTATGAAGGACCCCTTGGACCAAAAAGATCTTCTAGCAGTGGGAATATAATATTAGCACACAACACCAGGTTAAATGGCGGTCTGGTCCAAGGGGTCCTTCGCGTCTAAATGCTTGTCTGAAGGACTCGATTTAGACTTTTTTTTCACGAAATAGGACAAGCTGTGGATTTCAGTTTCATGTGATAACTATAATCATAAAGCAATCGCACTAAAACTTTCACATATTGTGTACTTATATTTTCTCTTGCCGTTACATTAAAACCTAAGTATTTTAGGACATTTTATTTTTTCGATTTCAACCGCACCACGTATAGTCCAAAATCCTGCCTTATCGTACCATCACCATTGTTGAGAACTGACGAAAGTCACTGATACCTATCACGATAACTTTGATCTGCCATTCTTAAAACATGCGAGCTTGACGTCATGACGTCCAAAATATCTCACGAATCTCCCATCTAATTTTTGTTTTCGCGATTTATTGGATTTTCTTGATACTTTGGAATAAATTTAGTATTTTTTTTATCTACTGTGTGAAGTTTCAATGTTGTCGGATAAATTGTCCCAGAAATATCGTCGAAAACGTCCGAGACGGAACTTGCTCAGCCACGCGTCAATGCAGCCATCGGCTGCTATCGGGTCAGGGTAGTATTGTCTAAGGATTAACTTGAATTATAGTGCAAACCCGAGACTGAATGATCACTTCGGCTTGTATATCATTGCAGTGATCGTCCTTGTTATGAGACATTTTGAGAGAAATCAAAGTTCAGTTGCTACAATGTTATACCGCTCAGATGCTCCCAGAGAGTGCCAATTTACCATCAAGTTCCAAAAAAATTCTTAAGCTGCGAGGGGGGATACCACCCTCTCAGACTCTCCCCCTCCCAAGCCCCGTCCAAACCTGACAACTTGTCTACGCCCTTGACCCTATGTTTACCTATCACAGCCAGAGTTTCTGAGTTAGTGTTGGATATGAAAATTGTAGTTTTAAATAATGTTTTTCTTTATCAGTAATTGTCTCAATCTAAAAATTGTGCATGAACATGAGCGCCTACCTGACATGTGGATCAAATCACAGATGTATGTCAATTGGCAATTAATTATGCCGCTTTCTTTATCACCACGGACAATCAGAACAGGATGTGAGTGAATGAACCACAATTGACCTGAAACCTGATGACGTAGGCCCCCTACATCCATGACCAAAAAAAATCCCACTTCCATCCCTTGATGCAATGCAGGCCCCCAAAATCCATGATAATTAAATGGCTGGTGGGGATCTTAAAACAATTCAATTAGCCTGTCGCCCCCCTCATGTAACATGACATCCACTTAGTTGCCAGCGCAAGATCCCTGAACTGGCACAGTCGGAAGACCAAGCTTTAATTTGGTATATTGGATTACATATAGGACTTCACGCCTTGCGGCACATGTGCTTTTCGTTGACAAAGACAATTAATTGGATAAGTGTTCACGTGTCATGCAGATGAAAGAATACAAAATGCATCACGTGATTGAGAGAAATATAATACGTCATCAGGATTTGGGACCATAGGCAGTTGGGGATTGAATAGAAAGAATAGTTCCCTCACTGATTGCGCAAACCAGTTTAGAAGTATCAGCTTTTCAGCCAAAAATTAGCTTTTTAACTAATAATACAAATTGGTTACAAGGGTGTGACACACACCTATCTTGAATAATTCTGCACAGATTTTGACTGTCCTTCATATTGGCTGACACGAATTATCATTGCCTTTGACAATTATGTTGACAGAGTAAATGATAAAAAAATACTTTCCAATGGAATTCTTTTCTTTTCTAAGATAGTCTTTGCTGTAGCACAGACAATATAGAAATTTTTTAATGTACTTTTCAGTAGTGTGTGTTTTTATTTCTGGTCTTCTGGTAAAAGATATGGAACACGTCCGTCACCTTTGACTCTCGGGTCTTGCATCCGGATCTATCTGTAATTTCAGTTTTTGTTTTGGCTTTTCCATACCATAAATGACCTTCGTCTGTTCGTGAATTATACAGGGTGAGTAAAAAAAGTCCATTTAGGAATTGATTATTTATTCATATGAAGTTATTGTGTATATGAGTATAACACATGGAAGGGTGCTTCACCTCTCCACTACATTCAACCATGTTATGTTTCATTCATGGAAGAAAATATACACATATTTTTTTTCCAATTGCGCTCACGAAAGGAAAGTGCATTGTCTTCATAACACTGACATGGGTGAACACAGCAGTTGATGAAAAAACAGGAATGAGACTCTTCACTGTTTATCTTTTTTCATATATTTCTGTTGCACATTTTTCCAATGTCAAGTAACAACTCGCGGGGGAGAGTCTTAAAGGGTAACAGAGATACACCAAAACAGCTAAACATGTGAAGTGGCTCATCCCTGGGTCCGTTTTCATTCATTTTCACATTATGTAGAGAATGCACTTTCTATCCATGAGCTTCATTGGTATATACACATTAACTGCATCTTTTTGTCCATAAATAAAATGGATGGACATAGCACAGAGAGAGTACCCGTCGTTGTGTTATATTTATATACACATTAAATTATATCTTCAGATGGATAAATTAACAAAACCACAGATGGACATTTTTTTTTACTCACCCTGTATCTTCAACAGACAGCGGGGAAATTGTGAGTTTCGTGTCCCTAATTTTATGTCATTCGTCAAGCCACCAAACGGTTTCACGGCCTCCCGTGATTCGTTATTCGATGTATATGCTTGGTCAATATGTGGCATAACATTATTTTCCGGAACCCAATCAAATATGTGGCATACCGTTATTTTACGGAACCGAAACAATATCTTGCGAGAGAGAACTAATATGTATATAGATAAGTTAACTTGCTAATGAGTACTTAAGATGGACGTACCGTGGTGCCCACAACAACGCCCTCCAAAGTTACTAAACGACTGCCCATATCAGTGGTGGTCATAACCTCTATCCAATACACACAATCAATGTTGTTTACCATATAGTTATGTCTGTTGGTTTTAGAGTTTACTTTGTCACTTATGGATGCAAATTCAATTCATCAAATGGGAGTTTTTCTCCGTATTTCTACAAATTTTTTAACAATTAATACTAGTAGAAGGATCTTGGTCAAGGACCACAATAATTCCTGTATCTGCAGCTTTTTGCTTGGTGTAGGACGTCTCCCTTTTTTCTCCTTATTCTGTGATTTACGACAGAAAGTCACAAAGTGTACGGACCCGTGACAGTAGTTGCACGCCTCGCCCTTTGCTGGACAGGGACCGGAATGCGGATATCTACGGCCACAATGCGCGGTGTTAGGTTTTGTTACCGAATCGTTGACTTGTACGCTTTGCTGCTCTTCGGTCGTCCCTTAATGATTTTACACTTCTTCCCGGCTGTGTTCTCTGATGCGAGCCATAATTGTGAGAATCGATAGAACGAGTCTTGGGTCATGTTTTCTGTGTCATGTGCCTCGCATTCCGAAATGTCCATTGGCCTGGCCAACTTGATTATACTGAGGGGCATATCTGGTCGAAGAGCACCTTGTCCTATTTTCTTTTTTACCCCTCTTTTTGCACACTCTGATGTTTTATTTCTGCATCTTTCGAGTCCTAGCTGTCGATACTACAATTCGAGTATTCCGTTTTCAGCATTCGTTTTAGAAAAAAATATCATTTGATGCCTTGGCAGTCTTTCTGTTACGCGTCGTCAAACTTCCATTCAATGGGCATAGTTAACTCTACCAGGCCTTGGGGCATGCCCCCCCCCCCCCCTACCAAACTTTCTGCGCCATCTAGTCTAATACATTAGAATAGCAGTAGAGCGGAGGCTCTTCATGATCAAATATACAGCTCATTAGAGTTATATACATTAGAGTAGCGGTATAGCGAGGCTCTTCATGATCAAATATACAGCTCCTTACAGTTATATATATTAGAATAGCGATAGGGCGAGGCTCTTCATTGTCAAATATACAGCTCATTACAGTTATATACCTTAGAATAGCAGTAGAGCGGAGGCTCTTACCGGTCAAATATACTTTAGCACAGCGGTAAAGCGGAGGCTCTTCATGGTAAAATATACAGTTCATTACAGTTATACGGTTACAGATAGACTGACTGGCGCAATCAGCATTTTATATATATTAGAATAGCGGTAGGGCGGAGGCTCTACAAGGTCAAATATACAGCTCATTAAAATTATAAAAAATAGAATAGCAGTAGAGCGGAGGTTCTTCACGGTCAAATATTTATTAGAATAGCGGTAGAGCGGAGGTTCTCCATGGCAAAATATACAGCTCATTACAGTTATATACATTGGAATAGCGATAGAGCGAGGCGGCTATTCGTGGTCAAATATACAGTTCATTACAGTCATAGAAAATTATGTCACGGCCTTTCAAAACAATTGTATGAAACTCTGAAATCTTTCTACTTCTTTCCCAAAATCACGAAACCTACTCGATTCAAGGCAAATTCCGCTACTCTAATAGATCACATTTATACTAACTTTCATGAAGACGACCTATTATCAAGTATCATTCTCTCTAACATTACCGACCACTTCCATGTCTTTCACATCACCACTCGCTCGTTGTCTACACATGAAAAAACATACAACATGGCACATCGGAAGATTACCCCTGACAGACAGACAATGTTCGCAGAGAAGCTTCAGGACATAGACTGGCTAGTGGTTACTAACCAAGAAGTTTCAACAAATGCTATGAATTTGCTTCTTGAAAAATTTAATCAAATCTACGAAGAATGTTTCCCTATCGTATCTCGGCAATCTGTCAAATTCAAAATACTAAAATCCTGGATTACACCCTGTATCCTTACCTCAATACGCGGGAAAAACTGACGTTATAGGTCACACCTAGTAAACAAGAGCGAAACCAATACTACAGAATATAAACGATAAAGAAATAGGCTGTTATTACATTAAGACATGCAAAGACAACATACTATGAACAAAAATTCAATCAATCAAATAATGATCAGAGGCACATGGAAAATCATCAATGAATTGATGGGTCGAAAAAAATCTACAACTCTGCCACCTGTCTTCAATGTAAATGGTAGAGATATCACTGACTCCATAGAAATTGCCAATAACTTCCATAACTACTTTTGTTCAGTTGCAGCGGAACTGGCATCAAATATCCTGCCTACCCAAAGTAAATTCCATACATATCTAGACCACGACCATCATAATGAATTTCTTTTTGAACCAACCAAACCAGAGGAGATAACACAAATTATATCAACACTAAAAATGGATCTCCAGGACTGTACGGTATACGAATGTATCTACTGAAACCTATATCGGACCTGATTGCTATACATTTATATCACTTCGTTAATCTCTCCTTTCGACATGGCCAAGTTCCAGGTACTCTCAAAATCTCTAAAGTAACTTCCATTTACAAATCAGGTGACAAAAAACTATTTGGAAACTACAGTCTATCCCTGTTCTCCCTTGCCTCAGCAAAATTTTTGAAAAGCTACATGTAGTTGCAATAAGAGTTACAGCTTTTCTGGAAATGAATGATATGATCAACCCAAATCAATTTGGTTTTCCGTCCAACCAGTCTACATATTTAGCTGTTCTATCGCTACACGAGAAACTAAAAGCAGCCAATGAATCGAAAAACTACAGCATCACGACGTTTTATAGACCTCTCCAAAGTCTTGGTAATCCATCCGATCCTGACCCTTCCACACTGACCAACTCGATGCAAACTGACTACATGACTGGCTCTCGAGTAACCGACTTTCCCTTAACCTGGTAAAAACTAAATATATGTTTATTGCACCAAGCAGAAACTCAACAGCATTTATACCAAAACTACCAATAGCTGAAAATGTCACAAGCTTTACATTTCTAGGTGTATATCTTAATAATAAATTGAACTGGCAAAGTCACATTGCTGAACTCTCCTCCAAACTTTCAAGAAACATCGGCGTTATTAATAACATTAATATTGTATCAACAAAAAGACACTGATCATGCTGTATTATTCACTATTTTACTCGTATATATCATATTGTAACAGTATCTGGAGGAACACATTCCCAATCTAGCTTACCCCACTAATCAAGCTCCAAAAACGAATGTACGCGAGCGATACTGTCCTATTATATACAGCCACGGACATTCAGGAGATCAAGAACAATATCGAAGTAGATTTGCGTTGTGCCACCTCTTGGTTTCAAGACAACAAGCTGCATTTGAACATCTCCAAATGCAAATGGATGTTATTTGGCACTCCAAAGAGACTAAACAAATCCAGACCCACTGATATACAGATTATTAATTCAGAACTGGAACGAGTAAGCAGTTACAAATATCTAGGTGTATTAATTCATGGACCCGAGTCTAACCTGGGACAAACATATTGAATTCATGTGCACGAAAGTGCATGAGACAAAGAACTGGAATACTGCGAAAAGTTAGACAGTATATGAATGAAGATCTATCAGTGCAACTATACAACGCACTAATCTTGCCACTACTAGACTACTGTAATACTATTTATGGAAATTGTTCTGATAAACTGAAAACTAAAATACAACGTCTGCAAAACAAAGCAGCAAAAGTCATTTTAAAACTACCGTACGATACTCCAACGCAATTTATTTTATCAGAACTTAAATGGTTTACTTTTAAGGAACGCCTGTTTTATCATGAATGTATTCTAATGTATAAATGTATGAATGAACTCACGCCAAGGTACCTCACAAACAAATTTCAAACAGTAAATCACGGGTACCATACCCGATCATCCCTCAGAAGAGACTTAGCTCTCCCAAAATGCAACTTAAAAACAGGACAACGGACTTTTATTCATAGGGGTACCTTGGTTTGGAATAGTCTTAATCTATCTGTTCGTAATTCGGCTAGTCTGTACACTTTTAAAACAAATTTGACAAAGCATATTATAAACATGAGAACTGTTAATTTTATTAATTAATTTATCTATGTTTTTCTTTGTTATTGTAATGTCCTGCGTCATTGTGTGTGTGTTACATGTCAGGGCCTTTTTGGAAATCAGTATCTGCTGTAAAAGTACCCTGGTAAAATAAAAGTATTTTGACTTTGACTTTGATCATATTGTAACAGTATCTGAAGGAACACATTCCCAATCTAGCTTACCCTACTAATCAAGCTCCAAAAACGACTTATACGCATTGTGTGTTTAACTGGGAAATACGCACATACTGACCCGCTGTTTACCGAATTGAAGATTCTTCCATTAATTAAACTAAATAACTAGCTACTCTCAGTGTTTACCCACAAATATTTCCACCACCCTTATCTCTTACCCCGTATATTTCGAAGTTATTTCACGAAACTATCCCAAGTTCATCATTACCCAACCCGAGAAGCCGGCATTAATCTCTACAAAACCGCTATCATTCCAATTCATCAATATTACTCCACCAGAACTAAATGTCAACGCATATGGAACTCTCTTCCCCAAGACTTAAAACTCTGCCCATCAAACAATATTCCTAAGAATTTGACTTCTCTTCCATCTAATGTAAATACTGGATCTTCATGCTGGAAATACTTTCTAAAAAAAGTGAACACAATTTGTCTTTGCTCTGGAGAAACCGTCATCTCACTTCTGAATTCTATTCAGACAAAGTTGTAATGTTCTCTCAATGTTGAAATCATCTACAAATAGTGATCCATCAAATGATTTATTCAAAACGGCAGCTAAACTGTTAATCTTGATACTAAACAGACTAGTAGACAAAATACTACCTTGTGGAACACCTTGATCGTGAACGAAATGATAAGACATGGTTGGATATAAAAATGGGTACACGGAATTTTAATCCCAAAGTATGAAGGTCTTTCTAAATCCCGTTTTTCCAAGGAGTATCATAGAGTTTTTCTAAATAAAAAAGATAGAAATCATATGTTCATTCCTTGCGAAAGCATTTTTGACATAGGAATCTAATCTAACTAAATGGTCAATGGTACTTCTACTTTTACAAAAACCAGTTTCTTTCAGTTTCAATGTACCAAACAAGGCGATCATTTATCATGCGTTCCATTGTTTTACAAACAAAGCTAGTAAGTAAAAAATAACTACACCACATCACTGATGTGGAATGAACATGGCACATTATCTTGTTGACATGCATTGCTATTCCTGCAAAACCTGCCAAGGAACAATACTTCGTGAGCTGTTTACCTTATTATACACTTCGCCCTAAGTGTCATAAGATGTGATATTTTTTCAATATCAATACGGGCTTATGCAAAACAAAAGTGAGAATAGAATCATGAATCTGCATACATTATGTTCCTTCCTAATTCCGGGAAAATGCTCAGTCTTCATCGGTGATCTGGAGTCCGGATCTTCCGAAGCCTAGGCGGCCACTGGACCCTCGCTTCAATTTTAGCTTTGTGTAGATGAATCGTATCGGTGCTGGTTTCTGGTGTTCCATGACGTAAAGGTCATTGGTTTCTTTGGGTTAAATAAAACCAGTAATTCAAATGAATTCAGGCATGAGGTGTGATTTATTTTCTTCAATATCGATGCGTGCTTATAAATGCGAAAAAACTTGAAAATAGAACCATAAATCTACATACATTATGTTCAGATTTATTTTCGGGGAAAACGCGTAGAACGCATCTCCGGTGACCTAGGACCCCGGAGTTTCCTGGGCCTAGTCGGCCTCTTGACCTATGTGGAGGTGTGACTTTTACACTGTCAATGGCTGCTTATAAATGTGAAACAAACGTAAAAATAAAACCATAAATCTACAAGCATTATGTTCAGATTCATTTCCGGGAAAACGCATAGGAATGTCCGGCGACCTAGGAATCCAGAGCTTCCGGGCCTAGGTGGCCCCTGGACCCTCGCCTGTTGGGCTGTGAGGATTCGCTTATTTTAGCTTTATGTAAATGAATCCTATCGGTATGTGTATTGGTTTCTTATGTTCCATGACATAAAGGCTATCTTTTTGTATGTGTTAAATATAACTAGAAAGTAAAATGGATTCCGGCAAAAGGTGTGTGGGTTTTCCTCAATATCGATGCGTGCTTTTAAATGCGAAATAAACGTGAAAATAGAACCGTAATTCTTCATATATTATGTTCAGATTTATTTCCGGGAAAGCGATTAGAACGCATGTCCGGCGATCTAGGACCCCTGAGCTTGGGAGATCAATGCGATCCTGGACCCTCGCCTGTTGGACTGTGATAATCGACTCCGCTCCCCCTATCAACTTTCACTAGATCCGCCCTTGTTTACTTTTTGTCACAGCTCACTGCCGCTGGGACCGAATATCACGTGCTCGTCACGTTTCCGTCACGGGATAAGTACGTGATTTCGTGGTCATCACACATGCGGGAGGTGCCTTGTCGGATGGCGGTTGCGTGCAAATGTCGGACTTAACAATTTCACCAAAGATTCAGAAAGACCATCTATAGATGAACCCATGGAATTTTTTCTTGTGGAGCAAACTATAGGGAGCGGGTATTTAATCATTTTGTCTCACATTGTATCCTACGATGAGAGGGGTCTCGGAGCCGTTGGTTGAATTCCATCGGCAAATTCACGGTGCACATGCGCACTCGCCAGGAAGGCTTCGGGTGTATCGATATGAATGATCGGAAGGGAAACACTCCGTTCCTTGAGAATATGTGATTATATTGAAGGAGTCGATGCAGAAGCAGGGGAATAAGCTATGCTTCCATATATAATCCATGATATGGATCACAGAAAGTGCCTTAAATTTGGAGTTTGCATCCCCCTGGGAAGTTGATTTGCAATGTATTATTTTGAAAGGTGACCTATGCTGAAAAGTATAATACATGGTGCAGCTCTGAGAAGATATATTTTGTTTGCTGGCACAATACCGAGATCGCCTTGATGATTTACCATGGTATCGCTCAGCGCCCCCAATACAAAATTGTCATGGTCAATGCCATTGCTGGTTTGATGTATACGTGTAGCTTTATTCCCTATAAGCTAAACAGCGACTAAGTTACATTCAGTTATCAAGCCAGAGAAACTATACACACGATAAATCACATCAATTTAGCAGAATGCCAATGGAACACAATGTATTCCATCTCCCAGTCTGAATCACACGTCTCTATTACAGAGTCGAATATCCAGTGTGTGAGTGAGTGGGTGGGTGAGTGAGTGAGTGAATAAGATTTAACGTCGCTTTCAACTATATTTCAGTCATATCATGACGTTGGGTCCTATTCCTTTTCACAACCGGGAACCCCACCGGTGCCTCAGCCAGTCACCTCTTACGACAAGCTCTCTGAGGAGCTAAGGCCTATTCTTACCATGGCTTGCGATGAGCACAACGACATCGCAGGTCAATCCCCGGAAGCCCCACTGGGCTCCAGTGTGTGAATCAGCAATAAACGTTGACACACGGTGAAGTGGAAGGGGTAGAAAATTCATACTAGACCGATGGGATAAAGTGTGTCCAAGGCTTTTAGGCTTCTGTCTTCTCCATAAGAGACAGAATTTAACTATTCTGCATATAGTCATGAAGAGGAATCGCCTTAATTTTGTTTGCCGAAACGTGATGACATATCTCCAAAAGCTTCCTAAGTTCATCACAACACCAATGCCGCCACATTTCAAGTCATCACTGTCGCCAAGGAAATGTTCCTTCGAAACAACAGGACAGCAGCACTACCACAATAATCCTACAGGCCATTGTTCTACGTGCTGGGGCAGATGCTGAGCCACTATGCTGAGTTGTTCCAGGCGGTACCTCACAGAACTCCTGTAAGTATATTGTGACGTTACGGCTTTTATTCCCATCCGAATTCTCTATGAGACATGTTTTCAAGTCAAATTGTGCCAAGTTGGTGTAGGGCCCAAGAGCACAAGAACAGATAATCGGGTTACCTTCGACATTTAAATTTGCAAGTTCTTTGTTCGCAGCACATTTATGTGGTAAGACAGACAACGGATTATACTTCAATTTCAAGGTTGGGCAGCTCGCTCAAGCGGTTGTTAATCAGATTCAATGATCCAATACGCCAATTGGTTCCCCATTGGAATACCCTAAACGATCTGATTTTGTTTCCTATCAAACTGAGCCTTTTGATGGTAATGATAAAAGGGCATGGAGATAGTTCCACACTTTCAAGCTCGTTGTACTCTAAATTGAGGTCGTCTAGTCTGTACGTATTACTTGCAAACACATCACAACTTGGAAACTTTCTCACGCCGTTATGACCATTTTGCCAGATGACAGTAACCAACTCAGCTTGAAGAGGTCGATTGCACAGGATTTCTATGTCTAACTGTTGGAGATTCTCGAGTCTGTTTGAGTTGGTTTTCAAGACCAGTGCGATATTGAGTGGATGAACATCCTTTCTTCCCTTCCACTCGATTCGTATTTTTGGCGCAGCCCTTAGATAGTTGTGGGCAAGGAAAGCCTTACACAATTTGCTCTGTTGATCCAAAACGAAGTGTATGAACGGTATAAACTCCAGACGATTCACTGTAAGGGTTAGCCAAACAATGGGATTGTCATCAGAGAAAATATAGACCCCCGAAATTGTTGTCAAATTATTTCTGTAAAACTGAGCCTCCTCTCTAATTGCCAATCCGGTTAAATTTAGGGTTTCAATTTTGTTTTCGCTGAGGTTAATCTTCGGGAGCTTGGACTTACCACCACCACAGGTAGCCATGGAGGGGAAGTCTGTAAAACAATTCCTAACGAGGATAAGGGCGACTGATTGA
The DNA here is from genome assembly GCA_036873755.1 of Hanleya hanleyi. Taxonomy (NCBI): domain Eukaryota; kingdom Metazoa; phylum Mollusca; class Polyplacophora; order Lepidopleurida; family Hanleyidae; genus Hanleya; species Hanleya hanleyi. Next base: position 80,706 of record JAVTVY010022906.1, read on the forward strand.
CACGTTGTCGAGTCCAACCAGTCAGTTGAGTTCAGTCTGTTGTCTGCTAACCCAAGAACTTTTATCCCAATGACGTTTTCGAACGTACCCTCTGAGAGATACGACAATTTCATTACTCTCATCTCTAACCGTTCTACGTGAAATCCGAAGAACGCTCTGTTAGAAATGTCAGAAATTGGATTATTGGATAACCACAATGAACCTATTTTGGCCCCTGTAAATGTCCATGGTCGGATCGAGGTTATTACATTATCTTGCAAATTCAGATAATTGATTATCACACCGTGTCTTGTGAACGCCCCAGGTTCAATTTCAACTATACGGTTTGAATTAAGATGAATAGAATTTAGTTTGTCCATGTTTTGAAAGATTCCTTGAGGAATGAGCGAGATATGATTACGGTCGAGGCGTAGGTATTCCAAGTTAGTGAAGAGCCGTAGGAACTCCCAAACACTGTTGGTCAGATTATTCCCGATCAACACGAGAGAGGCAAGTTCATTCCGAGAATAAAGCAGAGCGGAATTATCTATTCGAAGGAGTGGTAAGTCAACAACCATAAGTTTTTCCAGAAATCGGTCAAAAAGTGTTACTGCAATGTTCTCCTCCATGTGGCAAATGAGCACTGTGTGGTTGAATAATGCTTCTATAGCGAGCATAGTACACCTTTGATAGTCAGCACGTTTCCAATCACTGCGGTTCCCTGTGGACAGAGCTAACATATCATACACATATTGACAATGCTGCGACACCTCGGTTATGTTATCCCACATGTTAACATCGGTTATGTTATCCCACATGTTAACACCGAGCCTGTCCTCTGCGTTCATCTCTGGTATCACATTCTTAGATGTTTTTGAGAGCGTGACGTTCGTCGTGATCGTTGGGCAAACGTAGCAAATCCATGTATGTTCGTGATTAACACACCTCACTTCAGTCGTTTCATGAGCATGATTGAAGCCTACACAGAATATCATAGTTAAGAGTACTGTCCTACTCGGACACTTCATCTCTGTACAATAGTCGATTGTGAACAATTAACCAGCAGGAGATTCTTGTTCTCGAATCCTTAAAAAAATTCGAATTAACTAAGATTAGTCGTCTTAACTAGTGTGCCGTCAAATGCGAGACAGAAGAAAAAGCATTCGCGAAATTGAGAACTGTCCCTTTACAACCATTTCCTGGCGACTGACATATTTCCTGGTTTACCTTAACAACACCAGAGGCCAGAGACAGACAGACAGGACATTAATATCGTCTGTCTATTCCCATCATCCTCAGATGCCTACCTATACAAAAGAGAAAACACGATGACGTCTTATACATAACATCCTGATTAAAAGCATCTGGTCCGTCATTCATTATTCAGCCGTTATGATACAACACATATCATTTATGATACAACACATATCATGAATCGTTAGATTCTTGGTATGTGCTTTAGAATAGGTTAACCAGAAGACTATTCTGTGAAGTCATGTGACGCAGTCAGTATGTCGGCACCTCTTCCCACTTCCCTTATATGTGTTGTAATTAAAGAATATCCGCATCCATAATCCAAAGACCTATTCCATATTACATATAACAGCATTAGCTCCAAATTCAAAAAGACAATCATAGTATAAACATAGGCTGGTTTATTGCAAGAGAGAAGCGGCCCGCAGTTTTCAATGATGCCGGCAAGACATCATGATGTTCGAAAATATCAAATACTTAATGAAATCGGGAACTTATATACCCAGAAAAAGTCAACAATGGATAGCAATCATCAAGATATTATTTCTGTATTTGAACACTAATCCCACATCGGGGACAGATGTATTACGCAGTTAGGATATTTCTTTGGACAGAGAATTACAATAGACCTTGGGCCCACCCTATACAAGTAAGATTTTTCAATGTGATGTTTCTTTCAGATAGCAAGCGTCAGATCCGACATTCAATGAACAGCCGTCGTCCACAAAACATTGTGCACGTCGATATACTCAAAAGACATATTTCATGTGACAGTCAGGACCAATTCTGAATGTGTATGAAATGAAACTTATAAACACACAAGATGGTTTCCTACAAAAGAGAAAACACGATGATGTCTTATACATAACATCCTAATTAAAAGCGCCTGGTTCGTCATTCATTATTCAGCCGTCGTTCATTAAAGAATATTCTCATCCATAATCCAAAGACCTATTCCATATTCCATATAACAGCATTAGCACCAAATTCAAAAAGACAATCATAGTATAAACATAGGATGGTTTACTGCAAGAGAGAAGCGGTCAGCAGTTTTCAATGATGCCGGCAAGACATCATGATGTTCGAAAATATCAAATCCGTATCGCTGATCAGAATTCCTAATCCATATGACATTTGTTGTAAAGTCGTCATCTACAGAATGATGTATCTCAGTCACGCTTTGATTGAGATTGTTCATATGAACATCATCAGCATCTGGAAGTACATGGGTTCATACGGCTCCTAGCCCCGGGTTAAGCTGAATTTGACACGAAATACGAAACGCAACGCCATAGATCTTGCACGCCAAGCTCGTATTTTGCTATCAGCACGCGATATGTATAGTCAAATTTGAGAAACTTTGAGGGGAGACGCTTGGTGGTATAGCCCTGTTTTATAAGTTGCAATAATGTGTTGTGACGTTGATTAAAATCGTCACATTTAACACAGGATCTAGCAAATGCTACTAGGATAGATTTGTGTACGCCATATGTAAGTCCCACTAGATTATTGCTGTCCAGAAAGGGATAGTTTACGAAATTGTAATGATATCTTTTGTCATAAAGTTGACGAGAGAGAAGACCCGCTTTATCTTCATAGAGAAATAGGTCTAAATATGATGTGCCATTAGGGCTATCTGTAGTTCCCTTCAAATCCAGTGAAGTAATCACTGACCGTTATTCTTTGTCAAAATGAATGCCAAGTCGTTTCCAGAGTATTTTTCTCAGTCACGATTGTGTGTGTTCATTTGAACACCATGGAGATGTGATAGAAACGCCCCGGCGGAGATTGCCGAAACGTTCGGCATGCGCAGAGAGCGACTTCTGGAGTGAGAAATAAGAGCAGACATTGATAAACCTTTGTAGGAGACAGACGTACTGCCCCAGATCTAAACGTTTGGTTCGTCATTCATTATTCAGCCGTCGTCCATGAAAGAATTTTCGCGTCCAAATCCAAAGACCTAATCTTTATTGAAGCCACAGATTGTGTTCTCGGAGGGAAGTACGAGGTCTCACCTTTAGTGTACGATTCGCTAGCCCTTAGTATTTGTATTAAGTGGGTAAAACCACCACACTGGTGTCAGAATTCGGTTCTTATTCCAGTTCATTCTGAAAAGTATTGTAGCCAAACTGACAACCTGTATATTTTTGGGCGACGCCATCTTGGATTTTTGATAGATTGATTCAAATTCTTTGATAAAATATCTGAGAACGGAGGTGATCGATTGCTTATTGTTTCGGTCGATTTGGGATATGGTTAGAATACTTATAGGGCAAACTTGCTTCCAAATAAAAACAGACGGAATTTGCAAAAATGAATGTTGTATTCTTCGCGCTCCTTTAGCGCTGTTCCAACAATATAGTTGTGCCTATTTGTCTGATCCTGACTCTACTGGAGGTACCGAAAAGTCGAGAAATACTCGGACAAGCTCTAGAGGACTCATTGAATGGTTCTAGTTGATAAAAATTAGATTTATTTAAATAATTCTGAAGTGAATACTACATTTACTGAACATTCCCCTTCGAAAGTTGTTGTGGCGCGAACAACGCGAATAACAGCAATAACTTACATAGTTATAAAGTTCTAAAGTCTATCTTTGCAAGTTAAAGTACCTCCAAGCTTCTGGAGGTACCGAAAGTCGAGAAATACTCGGACAAGCTCTAGAGGACTCATTGAATGGTTTTAGTTGATAAAAATTATATATATATAAATAATTTTGAGGTGTATACTACATTTACTGAACGTTCCCCTCCGAAAGTTGTTGTGGCGCGAACAACGCGAATAACAGCAACAACTAACATAGTTATAAAATTCTAAAGTCTGTCTTTGCAAGTTAAAGTAACCTCCAGGCTTCTAGATGTACCGAAAGTCGAGAAAATACTCAAACAAGCTCTAGAGGACCCATCGGCTAGTTTTAGTTGATAAAAATTATATTTATATAAATAATTTTGATGTGAATACTGCATTTACTGAACAGTCCCCTTCGAAAGTTGTTGTGACGCGAACAACGCGAATAACAGCAACAACTAACATAGTTATAAAGTTCTAATGTCTGTCTTTGCAAGTTAAAGTAACCTCCAGGCTTCTGGAGGTAGCGAAAATCGAGAAATATTCAGATAAGCTCTAGAGGACTCATTGGCTAATTTTAGTTGATAAAAATTATATTTATATAAATAATTTTGAGGTGAATACTACATTTACTGAACAATCTCCTCCGAAAGTTGTTGTGGCGCGAACAACGCGAATAACAGCAACAACTAACATAGTTATAAAGTTCTAAAGTCTGTCTTTACAAGTTAAAGGGAATAGTATTTAAAGTTTTGGTTAGGCAGGGTTATTCCACATTTGGGATTTACCATTCCCCCCACCCCCGGCCTGGAATTTATTGTCAAATAATTTTGCATGGAATAGACCGATTATTTTGAGTTTTGTTTTTGATTGCCATATATATGGTCTGATCCCTACATTATTAATAGTTTTTTTAGAAATCGATTAGACGTCTATGAAGTGGGGGGGGGGGGAGATTTGTCCACTTTTCAAAATTTCGAAAATTTGAGAATATTTAATTTCCAAAATGTTATTGGAGGGTTGTTATATCCGGTACGCTTAGACATCGTACAACGCGAATATGAATATGACTATATGCAGTCGCTTTCAAAAACCGATCCATTCAAAGCCCGTTCCTTCTCATTCACCAAACGCTATATAGACGATCTTCTCGCTGTGGATAATCGCTATATAAATGACGCAGTGAAGGATATATATCCACCTTCACTGGATTTGAAGGAAACTACAGATAGCCCTACAGGCACATCTTATTTAGATCTCTATCTCTATAAAAAATGAAGCGGGCATTCTCTCTCGTCGACTTTATGACAAAAGAGATGATTACAATTTCGACATCGTAAACTATCCCTTTCTGGATAGTAATATTCCAGTGGGACCTGCATATGGCGTATACATATCTCGCTTAGTAGCATTTGCTAGATCCTGTGTTAAATGTGATGATTTTAATCAACGTCACAAAACATTGTTGCAGAAACTTATAAAACAGGGCTATTCCACCAAGCGCCTCCACTCAAAGTTTCTCAAATTTGGCGATACATATCGCATGCTGATAGCAAAATACGAACGTAGCGTGCAAGATCTATGGCGCTACGTTTCGTAACTTGTGTCTAATTCCGCTTAACCCGGGGCTAGGGGCCGTATGAACCCATGTACTTCAAGATCCTCATGGTACTCATATGAACAGTCACAATCAAAGCGTGACTGAGATACATCTTTTTTTTAGATGACGACTCTATAACGAATATTATGGATTAAGAATACTGATCAGCGATACGGATTTGATATTTTTGGAACATCATGATGTCTTGCCGGCATCATTGAAAACTGTTGACCGCTTCTCTCTTGCAGGAAACAAGCCTATGTTTATGTATACTATGATTGTCTTTTTGAATTTGGTGCTAATACTGTTATATGGAAAATGGAATAGGTCTTTGGATTATGGACGCGGATATTCTCTAATGGACGACGGCTGGATTATGAATGACGGACTAGACGCTTGTAATTGGGGGATACACCTGTCGCATGAATAGTTGTTTATGATACCACGTTACAAGGTCAAGCTATAGGCTATCCCAGAATAATTATCTGTGATTGGAAGTGGTGTTGAATGATTTCTTATGACAGATGGTGATAAAATATATATAGTCATAAGCAAGAAAATAATTTCCTAAGCTAAATAAGGAGACATTTCTATTCGGTCGATTTATTACATAACGCGCATGTCTGGGGACAGACACCTTTGAGGAGATATCTCGGACACTGTAGCCGCGTATAGCCATTGGTATTTGGTAAACTAAGTAATAAAAACATTTAAATTTATGTTTTGGATTGGGGAAATACATTCTTTGATCATAATTAATTATGCGCGATTGAATATATTTTATATGCACACACATTTTATAGGAAATAAGCTTAGCTGATTGGTCTGTGTTTAACTACGGACGGTAACTGGTGCGGCTGTTTGATGGCCGTATACTGGTCACTGCAATTGCTGACGTATATTTTGCTGACCACAATACAACAATTACATCAACAACACAATACAGCAACAACAGCGCAACACACGAGAGTTAATTACTAACTTGGATATATTCTCGGCCATTTCATGCGATTGATGTTTATATTGGTTAGTAACAACAACACAGTCTTACTGTTAACACTATAGATTTGCCAATAACAACAGATTGCTGCTAACAACACATCCCCATCGTTAAAACAGGTAATGTTGAAGTATGTATATTGGTTGAAAGCCATTTTTGCAATTTTATATACAGCAGTCACAATATTGATTATAATTAGTAATATATACTTATCTACCATATACGAGTACTGCTGATGTATGTGGATAAATCTGTGAACAACGCATGCAAGTATACATTAATACAGCAACAAATAAGTAATGTCGTGTAGATGTATTTCTTGGGCGGTAGTCGTTTACAGTTAGGAGACAATTAGGAGACGGGAAATTTGACACATCGTTGCAATTGGGGCAACAGTCCTTCAATTTGAATTGCCGTCTGCATACTTGTTGCCATCAACAGCTTGGTTAATTGTTATCATATGAGTTGTTGTCATCAATGATAGTTCATTGTTAGGCACAGTCGCTGCTGTCAACAATTGTTTATTGTCCGACACAGTCGTTACCATCAACCAGTGTTCATTATTGGATATACACAGTTGTTGTCATCAACTACATGATCTTTAACCAGACTTGCAAATCATTAGAAGCCCATTGCTTAATACAAGCTGTTGCCATCAATAACAGTTCACTGTGGTGCATATGCAGTCGTAGCCATTAACAGTTGTTTAGTACTGGTATAATTGTTGCTATCAGCTGCATGGCCTTTCATTGGACGCTGTTGCCATTGATCAGTCATTGTTGTGCATATATGTACAACTATCATAATTGCCCAGTATCATTATTATTATTTCTAACAATTGTTGTCAACGCGCCATTTCGTGTCAGTATTTACGTTGCAGCATTGTCTACCCGACGGCGTATGTGTCTGTCCGTGTGATTACGCATGGTGCCTGTGTACTGCGGGTAGCTTTCATCGGATGTTCTGTGACCGTCCCCCTTGGTGTTTTCATTATGATCTTGAGAACCAACCAGACACAGGGGATCACCAAACGGTGAATATTAGCACGGCTACGGAGACATACGTGGAATAGGTAGAAATAGGGCAAAACAAATAGTCAAGGAAAGGACATCGGGCCTACCAACTATGGCCAAATACAAGGAAAACATTGTTCAGCAAACAGATGAGGAAACATATGAGGCAATATATGAGGATGAAATTGAAGGGGTGAAATCACCGACAACGAATAAGTATGAGGGGTGGATAGTTTCCAAAAACACTTTACCGAAACAGGGCAGGATGCATGCCGATATCACTACAGAGATAGGGGGCCTTTATTTGACTTGAAAGTAGCATGAACAGTTTTAATGTTGACTGGGGGTCCAGACAAGAACATTTTGAATCCAAGATGGATAAAAGATTTCAGGAAAATCAGTCCAAGTTTGAAGATAGATTACAATCTTTTGATTATCAATGACGCAAATAACAACAATTTTTTTAGAGACAATTGTGACATTTAGCAAAGATAAGGAGGGACCCAATAGTGATCCCGTTCATGACATGAAGCCAACATCTCATGTAGATAACTGGGATGGAGCAGGGAGTGACCTGCATATGAAACACCCAAGTAAGGGGGGACAGTTTGTACAATCAGCTAGTGTAGTAGGGTGCCCTATTGATTTATCCGCCCGGCCGGCCGAGACAAGAGGACTATATCAGTCACATGGAAAAGAATATGCCAGAATAGAGTCCGGAGTTTCTGGGACAGGGAGACTCCCGGGACCCAACGTTCGTATGAAAAAGAACGCTGTCCGTATTCTGTCTAGTGACGATGGTGGATTTGCCAGCCTCTCTCCTTTCCTTTCAAGGAGACGGGGTCGGGTTACAGGTTATCCTGGTACAGGCTTGGCCAATCCCTTGAACTAGGTAGGACCCCAGAGACGTCATCAACTGCTAAAGACAGGGATTGATCCAGGAGTTCCAACACCGTCGAGGCAGCCTGTGGGTCTCTCATTATGACTTGACGGAGACTTGCCTGGGTAATGCATCAACACCACCGCCATGGGATGGGACATGTCTTACCTGTGGGGACAGTGGGCAATGACGTAGTGAGTGTTCAAGTTCTCGCCAGTGGCACAGCTCATAAGGCGGACAGTTCCGGTAATTACTCACCATGATACATGTATATTCGTATAGTGTTTTTGCATGAAATATTTTACCACACAAAAATACAGTTTTTTCTTCCTTTTCTTCTTCTTCTTCTTTATAGAAATGAATCAAAAGAAATAACATTTTGAAAGATCCCGGAATGGAAGAGAAAAAGTGAAAAATATATATTGTGTTTACGTTGGATACAAATGATAGCATCGCCTGTTGGTACGGTGGGATTCGGTTACCGTGTCTATGTAATTTTCCCCTCGCTGCTGCTTTTCAGTCATTGGTACAACGTGTATAGGAAATCTTGTACATGTAACCTACCTGTACAATTTCTCATACCACTGAAATGGGCACAGTTTAGATAAACATAATTAGCTTTGTCAATAATCGGCGGATAAGATTCAGTTGATTGTCATGAAGTGGGTGGGTTTATGTAATATTATGGCATCCAAATGCTGCTCTGAGCCAGCTATGTATCATTTATGTATATATTTGGTGAATTCATTCCACGAGTTTCAACAAGGATCCCCGGTCATGATGAACTTCTCCCTGTAAGAATACTTTCCGTAAATTGAACGCATCCTTAAAAGGGTGGTGGAAAACGATGCCAGCGTACTGACAAGAATACAAACGTCTAGTTCGTCTAGAAGTCATATGACCCCACAGAAAAATTAACTGACTGCATATTTCTAAAAACAGCACAAGATTCAAAAGTGATCGCTGTGATGATTTGTATCCCAGTCACGCTTTTATTGTAGCTGTTCATGTGTGCATATTAAATGACACGACCACACGGCCCCTAGCACCGGCTTGCGGAGTATTAGATACAAATATATCAGATCGATGATCTGTTGGAAAATGATGAACTATGTGACCGCCAGATAGTAATAAAAAAACAGCTCAAACGACGGAGCATTCATTGAATGCAAGTTCGCACTCAGAACAGAAACCTGTGAGGCCCGACGTCGACCAAGCGTTTCATTCTCCACCAAGTTTACAAGTCACAAAACTACAATCGCAATGATTTGTACAGACGGCAAGCCTTGAGGACGAAACTTTCATCAGCAGAATCTCACCATATACAAGCAACAGTTAAAACCCAACATTAAAAGGTGATGGAAAACGATGCCGGTATACTGACAGGAAGTCATATGACCCCACAGAAAACTATACTAACTGCATATTTCTGAAAACATCACAAGAACCAAAAGTGATCCCTGTGATGATTAGTATCCCAGCCCCGCCTCTATTGTAGCTGTTCATGTGGACATCTTGAATGGCATGACCACATGGCCCCTAGCACCGGTTTGAGCGGTGTTAGACACAAATATTTCACAGCGATGATGTAATAACCCTATCATCTGTTGAAAAATGATGAAATATGTGACAGTTCTCGGGAACAGCATTAATCCATCAAACTGCAATCATAGTTGATCTCACTTGGATCATGGAGGAGAAATGTTCGTTAGTAGTATGTAAAGGTGAAATTTTGTCGGAAAAATGAGGTTGCGAGTGAGGTTGATGAGGTCACAGATGACGTCTCTTCCGGTCACGTGACCCGTCAATCTTCGGCAATATCCGGTCATTTTCGGCAATTTCCAGGAATCCTCGGCGATCTACGGAAATGTCCGGTCTTCTCCCGCAATCTCCGGCAATATTCGGTAATGTCTGGTCATCTCCGGCAATTTTCGGAATCTTCGGTCATCTTTGGCAATCTCTGGGAATCTACGGCGATCTTCGACCATGTCCGGTCATATCCGGGAATTTTCGGTCATCTCCGGCAATGCCCGGTAATCTCCGGTAATCTCTGGGTGGGTTTTGTGGGGGTGAAATTGTGGGAGTCTAGCGTACAATGGACTTTGTCACGTGGATTCAATGTGACGAATCATCGTGCCATATTTTAACTAATGAAATCGTTAGAATTATAGTCAATCGAATAGCTGGTTTTATTTTTGGTATTCAATCAAAATTCACTATTTGGAGCTGTATAAACCTGGCGAGTTTACGAATTACACCTCATCTTTTCACTCGCTGCGAGGAAGATTTATGAAGATGGTTCGTGTCAAGCAGACCTCTCGTAAATACACAAAAGGGAAGGCACCCCGAAAGCAGCTCGGTCATTCCAACGCAGCGTCCGAGAAATCGCCAAAGATTTCAAGATTGATCTTCGATTCCAGAGCTCGGCTATAGGCGCCCTCTAGGAGGCGAGCGAATCGTACCTGGTCGATCTGTTTGAAGACACTAACTTGTGCGCCATTTCTCCGAAAGAGAACTTCTATCTGATGCACAATCAATTTTAAAATATTTCAACCCCAAATATTTAAATAATTTAATTTAGATCGATGACCTATAATAAAGGTTCTTTTTAAAAAAATGGGGGAATGGGGGGAGACTACTTTATTGTCAGGAAAAATACAGCGTACATGATTTGAACGTTCCTTGTTTGGCAGATCGATGTTTTATTTTTCTTCGGCAACATTCGTGTGAGCATCGAAGTGTCATGGAGCTGCTGAAGCAATAGTGGCAGGGGACAAAAAGATTCGATTGACATCGATATGCATGAATGTTTGAATGTTGACATACTGCGCGAGTGGCGTCATAAGCACGCATCGAAAAGAGACATAATTTGAATGGTGGTTGAGATTGTACCGTAAAATGTGGACAATCTATTGAAAAACATGGATCGTATACAAAAGAACTCACATACCTGTAGTTTGACAGAGCTTATTAAATAGTCCAAATGATGTGTGACATCAGCTCTAAACGTTTCATGTACGTATTGTGAAACAGCTGTTTTGACTAAACTTTCTCGGGCTCTGATTGGTTGATTGGTGTTCGAGTGGACAACGATCAAATTTTTGCTTTCCTAGCTCCAATAAACAGTGTATTTCACAAAAAATAATCCCGTGTCTGGCCTGGTTCTAATGATTTAATATTCTAAGGTAACCGACCGTCACTGTAACAAAGGCCGGTCTGGATTTGTAATTCGCCTATATTTTTAAATATGATATTTCCATCAAGCGTTGTACATCAAGCGTTGTCGCCCTTCGACTGTAGGGCGAACGTCGATGGTACGTACCAGTGCTGGGTCATATTTTTTTTATCGTTGGGTTTAGCACCGTATGTTTTATCGGCGGTTGAGCACAATAATTTTCTAAAAAAAAGAAGGTCCTTCAAATACAAATATGAAAAAATAAAACATATCGGATTTATATCACTTATAATATAAAACACTTCAAAGATAGATCGGGACATAGCTCAGTGGTAAAAGATGCTGCACGACCGAGCGGCAGGTCGTGAGACAGAATAACACCAGGATAGGGAATTTTTTGTATTTTTTTTTGACAACCGGTATCAATTTTACCAGTATATATATTTTGTTTGACAAGCAACGCACCAATTTTTATATATTTAATGAATAGTGTTAATATGTATGGAATTAAACCAGTTGAGTGACTGGTCACAAGCATGGCACCGATATGCTAACAACGTGTGTTTTTTTTTTTCACCAATCACACCTAGCCGATGTCATGTGCGAGGATGTCCTGGGGCGACGTAGGCAAAAAAAATCGGTGACGTCATAGGGAAAATCCCTGTTTTATTTATAGATCATGACATAGACCGAAAGTGACGTCATTGGGAAGACCCCTGTTCTATTTATAAACCATGACGTGGGAAAACACCTGTTCTGTTTATAGATTATGACATTGACCGGAAGCGACGTCATGGGGAAAACCCCTGTTCTCTTTATAGATCATGACGTCATGGTAACTTTTTCAGGGAATCCATATGGAAAACCCCGGTTCTATTTATAGATCATGGCGTCATGGTTCTACGCCTGTGGCTAGAAAAGGGGCGAAATTCTGAAAACTATTCACTTTCTGAATGGTCTTTCATGTATGGTTTTCATGGTGCCTTTCATTTCAAGCAGCAGCAGGCTATCACAGAAGGTAGGTTCTTCCTCACTTCCCTGGGATGTAGCCTGACTATCTGAGGTCAAGCTCTCTATATTAGCAGATAGACTCTCAGCAGCCTCTGTATCCATATCTTCCTTCTCAGTGGGCTCATCGGCCTCTGGATTGAAAATCTTCTGATGTTGCATCATATCGTAGTGTCTAGTGAACGTGCGTTCGCACTCAGAGCATGTATAATCCATGTTGACCGTTGAACGTCGACTGTGCACGTTTTGAGGATACACTTGCTTTTACAGACAGTAACGCCCGCCAACGCCCAGCTTAACGTTTCCACGCCCTGGTGAAATAGCTCAGACGCTCTGATGGTTCCTTGGAATTGATACTAATTCATCGAAATGTAGTCACGCCCGTCAATGGCCGTCTTTACGCCTTAACGCCTTATCTTCACGCCCTTGTCGATCACCTATGGACGGACATCATCATCTTGAGGGCTGAAGAAGATAATTACCCGTCTCCAGCTGCGTCTCCATAAGGTTTGAAATGCACCATGCAGGGTCAGCAGATTTGGGCACGGGTAGTTGTGTTGGTATCCTCTTTATGTACTATCTGTTTTTTATGCAGCAGAAGACATACCCGGGTCAACCATTGGATGTCATCTATGAGCGTGATAAGATGACAACGCATGCGTTGGTGCTGAGCGGTTTCGGAGGTCCCACCTTGAGCTGTATCAATAATGAACGTCGGCTTGACGTAAGGCTTCGGCTAGAATATCCTCGTTGTTGGGTACAAAGATTACATCAAATAAGGTAGACTCTGTAGTGCTCATGGTGAAATAAGGAAGATGGTGTCGGGTGGGCTATTTATAGCGGGACACATTTGATCTTGATAATGCGTTCAAATAGGTGATTCTTTTGAGCCAGCGCTCTGACATACGCCGCTGTCCAGCTCATGCCTGGGGTTTTCAACATCGACGCTGTCCTTTCAATTTCCATATGAACCGGGTCCTTGTCCTGCAATTTCATATGGGTCAAGATGTCGACATACTGCTTACTTAAAGTCCGTCGTGTTCTGGGTACCAATGTGTTATGGGCTAAAATTGAGGCTTCCTCTTTCGAATACCCTTTGTGATCAATGAGCGATCTTCGGGGGTATGAGCTGTTAAGTCTACGAACAGATAGCCGTACGGGCCACTTGTCGCGGCTTGAAACGCATGCATAAAATGGTCGATATTCTGAGGTTAAATTCGTCTACAAAACACACGGATTCGCGCTCTGTCGATGGGATTGGAGAACAACACGAAGTATTGGCAGTTCAAGGCGATATCTCTGTATGCTTTCCCCTGAGAAAAGAGATTCTGGGTCAAATAGATGACGGGCAGATTTCGATGATGGGATCCTTTGGTAAACAAGTCGGCGATGTGTGAATTGTCCTTTACCGCACCCATCAGATCATCTAGCCCTACCACGTTGGTCTGCTATGGGTCGAAGAAATTCGCTTGAATCGATATCGTGGGGAATCCCTGGGACGAAGCTCACATTCTGTAACCTTGTAATTTCGTAGGCGGGCTGCCACCGGCTGTAGCACCAAACTATACGAGTGTAGATGAGGTGCCCTTCCTCTAAGAATTTCATCACCCAGCATGTCTTTCCACATCCCGTAGGACCGCTCGCCGACATCGTATAGGGATGCTCTAGTACTCTCGTGTGTGACGTAGGTGTTGATCGTTCTTCGCGCGTACGTTGAATTTGCG
>JAVTVY010022912.1:0-92010 GCA_036873755.1 Hanleya hanleyi
CGTCTACACATTTTCGTTTTGACCAGTAGTTTTATTATGGCTGAGACCAGACGTTCTTGGATGACTCATTTTATCAAATCGTGTAAACCGTGCTCTTTTAAATTATACAACGACAACAACTTTTGACGATCGGTAGGCGCGCGTAAAATTGTCAGACTCGAAGCGGAACCGGACTGGAGTACACTACCCTCGTCAATAATAAAACAGTGAAAGTTGTTCACTATTTAAACTTCAACCTTGAGAATGTATTTAATATACAAAACTAAACTGTAGTCGATGAGAAATAAACGTTTTTGTAAAAATCCGATTTGTCCTGTCCGTTTTTACTGTAAAATTCAAGTCGGAGTTTTTCCATGTTCTGCTGAATTGTAGTGGCGCGTAGGCTCTAACACAGTGCTAGGATGTCTGATTTACCGCGAGGTTAGTTTGGATTTTTGTTTTTGTTTTTTTTTCGTTTTCATTTGGGCGCGAGAGTTTGGGCGCCCATACCGGTATACCGGTAGCAAAACCTTCCTGGATTACTCCCTGCAGGTTATGATCAGTTCTCATGGACAGAACCCTTGGAAATTCAGGTCTCTTCATGTGTCTTTGTGGTCCAGCTGATATTGTTTAGGTCATCATTTCTGCAAAACTTGTACTTGAAATGTTTTCAAACTCTTGAAATCTGACATTAAATATTTTGATTCTATTTTGCAGGATGAGTCAGAATGTCAGTCTGCTCGTCCGACAAGAGCGAGTAAACGAAAGGCGATAAATAAATTGGGAGAAATAATGCTTAATTTTAATTCTCCCAAAGCAGGTAAGAAAACAAACCTCAAATAGCATTAATCGACTCGGGTCCCTACTTAATGTCAGAACCACAATGTATCTAGCAGACAAGACGAGTCCTTACACAAATCTCCATGCCTCGCCTTTTCAGATTACGTGAGATTCTGGCACAGCGAAGATCAAAGGCATACATGTGCATTGCATATTAGACTAACCAGATGATGCTTCACCAATATACACTTATGGAATTAATGTCATCATGGCCATGTGAGACCACCAGTTGTGAATCTTGTCCGTGTTAGCAAAGGGGGCATACTCCACGCCACTTCAAGATTTTTCATATCATGGTGGGCAAGTTTTACAAGGGATGGTGTGGAGCTTGGGGAAGGACTCGTCTTGTCTTCAAATTATGACAGTAGCCATCTCTGAAGACTTCAATGGCTCTAGACTCGGCACGTCTCAACTGTAGAAAAGTTTGGACCAGAGTTGTTTTCCTGTGTTATGTCAACTCTGTGGTAGGTGATAGGAAAGGGAGTTCTAGAGAGACTAAAAGGATCACCTGATCTTCTGTATCAGTCTTTCAACTTATTCCCTTGGTCAGTTAAGTGCATGTTCCTACATCATACTGAATACTTTAGTTTCATCAGGAAGTTAAAATTACTGTTATGTAAATGTATAAAAGGTATTGTCTTATATGTTGCTTTGATCACTTTACTTTCTAATTTGTATTTCCACATTGAAGTTATAAACAAGATATGTCATTTAGCAGATGGCTTAGATATTGCTCTTGGACATGTGCATTTTGTGCTGTTATACACGATTATCTTAACCTGACAAAATGTATACTTCCTGTTTCTGCACATAATTTCTTGTCCTTTATGGAGACATTAATATTTGTTGCCAGGTTGACACTAATTGTGTATCATGTGTTGTGTTGTATTCAATATTTTAGAATGTAAAAGTATATCTTTACCTATGCTTGGCTCAAACTGGATATGGTGAGGTGCATCAGAGAGTATATTGATGTTTTTAGTTAGAGGCACTATTTATCGTCTTGCTTGTTTCTGGGTTAGGGCTATTGGGGCTACCTTTATCATCTTTATGAGGTAGATGTGCACTGGTGTGAGATTGTTCTCTTGTCCAGCATCTACTTCATATGCTTGCTCTACCCTCGCTGGCTTTCAAGGATTCCAGGACTTATAAACTTGCCCCATATTATATCAATGACTTTCAAGGATTCCAGGACCTATAAACTTGCTCAGCATCATCTCATTGGCTTTCAAGGGTTCCAGGACCTATAAACTTTCCCCATATTAACACATTGGCTTTCAAGGATTCCAGGACCTATAAGCTTGTCCCATATTAAATCACTGGCTTTCAAAGATTCCAGGACCTATAAACTTGCCCCATATTATCACATTGGCTTTCAAGGATTCCAGGACCTATAAGCTTGTCCCATATTAAATCACTGACTTTCAAAGATTCTAGGACCTGTAAAATTGCTTATGCATTGATTAGTTATATTGCCTCTCGTTACAGTGATACCTGTCTAAACAGAGACCTGGGTAAAATAAATTGATAAATACTGAAACAGTCAATATCTTGCTGCTCTCATTTATTTTGAAAACCTGTATACACCCTACAGTACCCTCACTAAAACAGCCTTATCAGGCCCGTAGCCAAGGGGGGTTTTCTGGGTTCGGGCGAAACCCCCCCCTTTCGGAAATATTATATATTTTTGTCCCCCGCTACTTTAGTAGGGACCGGTGTCCGTAATTCCGTAGTTCCGTAATTCTGTAAGATTTTCTTGTCCGGACAATAACTCGTGAACGATTTAACCGATCGACTTCAAACTTGGGGTGTGCCTTGACATTGGCGAGAGGACGGTTGGTATTGTTTTTCAGCAATGTGCATAATCCAATATGGCCGCCATCAGCCATTTTGGATTATAAGCAGTTGGATCTTAGATTTTCTTGTCCGGACAATAACTCGTAAACGATTTAACCAATCAACTTCAAACTTGGGGTGTGTCTTGACATTGGTGAGAGGACGGTTGGGATTGTTTTTCAGCAATGTGCGTAATCTAATATGGCCGCCGTCAGCCATATTGGATTATAAGCAGTTGGATGTTGTCTGGACAAGAACTCGAGAACGATTCAACCGATCTACTTCATATGTGGGGAGTGCCTTGACATTGTTGAGAGCAGGATTAGGATTGTTTTTCAAGGACGTGCTTAATCCAATATGGCCACCATCAGCCATACTGGATTTCATTGGATTTTAAGCAGTTTGATCTTGTCCGGACAATAACTGGAGTACGATTCAACTGATCTACTTCAAACTTGGGGAGTGCCTTGACATCGGTGAGAGGACGGTTGGGATTGTTTTTCAGCAATGTCCATAATCCAATATGGCCACCGTCAGCCATATTGGATTATAAGCAGTTGGATCTTAGATTTTTTTGTCCGGACAATAACTGGTGAACGATTTAACCGATCAACTTCAAACTTGGGGTGTGCCTTGACATTGGTGAGAGGATGGTTGGGATTGTTTTTCAGCAATGTGCATAATCTAATATGGCTGCCGTCGGCCATATTGGATTATAAGCAGTTGGATCTTGTCCGGACAATAACTCGAGAACGATTCAACCGTTCTAGTTCATACCTGGGGAGTGCCTTGACATTGTTGAGAGGAGGATTAGGATTGTTACCCCTCAGCCCATAGGGCTGTGGGGTCTTGTCGTTGCCATGTACGTACGTCCGTCCGTCCTAGCGTCCGTCCGTCCTAGCGTCCGTCCGTCCCAGCGTCCGTCCGTCCGTCCGTCCGTCAACATTTTCTTGTCCGCTAAATATTTGCAGATCTATGAAGTCGGGCCTGACCAAACTTTGGTGAGAGCTTCCTGAATGTTGACAGATGAAATGATTAGATTTTCAGATGGCTATGATGATGTCATGATTTTTAATTATTTTTTTTATTATTTATTGATGGCGTAGCTTTTGCGCTGTTATCTATGCCCATCAACATGTTCTTGTCCACTGAATATCTGCAGATCTATGAAGTCGGGCCTGACCAAACTTTGGTGAGAGCTTCCTGAATGTTGACAGATGAAATGATTAGATTTTCAGATGGCTATGATGATGTCATGATTTAAAAAAAAAAATTATTATTTATTGATGGCTTAGCTTCTGCACTGTTATCTATGCCCATCAACATGTTCTTGTCCGCTGAATATCTGCAGATCTATCAAGTCGGGCCTGACCAAACTTTGGTGAGAGCTTCCTGAATGTTGACAGATGAAATGATTAGATTTTCAGATGGCTGTGATAATTTCATGATTTTTAATTTTTTTAAATTTTTTAATTTATTGATGGCTTAGCTTTTGCACTGTTATCTATGCCCATCGGGAACCCTTGGTTGCATGTTTCGTTGTGAATTTTGAAGGTTCCCTACAAGAAAGCCTGGTCCATTCATGATTCTCATTGAATGAAGGACAACATTTTTCTTAAATTTTGCTATTAAATCATTCTATTCTACATGTACATCATATGATTTATTCTGAAACTTTTGCATGAACCATATTTGTGTCCACACATTTAACTGGTACAACATAATGCTTCAATTTTTGTCACCAAACATGTTACTGTACCTTGGAAATTATGTAAAACGAGTGATTAGGAGAGCCCATTTTTAACCTGACTGTGTGCAATTTTGAATCAGTTTGCATACCTGGAGCTTATGCCCCCCCCCCCCAAAAAAAATAATGATAAGGGTGGGCCTGTGTCAATAAGTGTGTTTACTTGTTATCACACTTGTGCAATGCATAAATTGCCACTGATAAAGCTACACTTCCTTGCATGCTGTAATCCCAGCACACCACTCCCGTGAAACCGAAGTCTGTTATATACGGTATCCAGGGATTTTTTGCAGGTTCCGATCCCAAACTCCCAGTTCCTTTTCGTAATTCATTATTGAGGGTCCAATTTTTTTAAGTGAATTTCGGCGCAAAGAGCCTGTGATCAATCACAAAACAGAGGTTTATTAACATGAAATTCAATACCCAGCTATGCAATCGGATCGATATTGAGGCTTCCAGAAGCTTTTTCTAGGAGTATTTCCTTCAGAAATCCTTTCAAATTGAACAACAACAACACTTTCATTTTTAGTTTCATTTGAGTTTTGGGTGTCCATATGTTTTCCAAAACTAAACTGGCTCTAGATGCAGCCCTGATCCTACTTGACTAAAAAAAAACAGGCTGAGGGGTCCACGCACCTTTTAGGTGCTTGCCTGCAATTCATGTTTTTCAAGCAAGTGCTTAATCCAATATGGCCACCATCAGCCATACTGGATTTCATTTGATTTTAAGCAGTTTGATCTTGTCCGGACAATAGCTGGAGTACAATTCAACTGATCTACTTCAAACTTGACCTTGGTGAGATCCCTTGACCTTGGTGAGATCCCTTGACCTTGGTGAGATCCCGGTTAGGATTGTGTTTCATGAACGAGCACACTCCAATTTGGCTGCCATCTACCAGCGATATTGGATTATGTTGCATTTTAAGCAGTTGCATCTTGTCTGCACAACAACTCTAGAATAATTCAACTGATCTACTTCAAACTTGCAGTTTGGCTTGACATCGGTGAGAGGACAGTTGCCATTGCTTTTCAGTTACCTGTCTAATCCAAGATGGCCACCATCAGTCATCTTAGATTTTCAGCATTTAGATCTTGTCTGGACAATATTAACTCTAGAACGATTCAACCAATCTACTTCAAACTTGGGGAGTGCAAGGACATTGGTGAGAGGACAGTTGGTATTATGTTTTATGGATTAGATTATGTTAAGCTCATCAGCGATATCTCCATTTTCAAATCATACTCTTCATCAATGATATGAGATATCATCGACCAAAAAAAATTGACCATAGAGGTCCATGGCCCCGCAGCAGCAGCGCCAGTTATGGTGGATGTAATGCACCATAACTGGTGCTGCTAGCGGGGGACATGGACCTCTATGGTCGATTTTTCTCATATAAATGCCCTTTTCAAACACTGAAGCGAACCCCTATTTGTCCCTTTTCCCATACAGCGAACCCCATGATGTGCCCTTTTGGAGTGAAGGCGAACCACCCCTCAGTAAATCCTGGCTATGGCCCTTTTGACATGTATATTCATGTCCCTACTTTCTCATGCAGAGGTTCTCCATATACACTCCTCCCTCAATATAGTGCGCCGATTGGGAGACAAAACATCATCCGCACTATACGTGAACCGCGCTAAAATGAATCCTTTGTTAAATGGTCAGGATGTCAATCTCCCGTCGCTGCGAGTTACACAGCTCAGCGTGACAAGCGGACATAATGGAGTTGTTTATTTATGAACAATAGCTCAAGTCTTGACAGGTACACAATGAACTGGTTGATGTGTGAGGACCATACAAATGAAATAGTCAACGTAGTAATAATATTTATTTATTTTACTCACAAAGTTGTTTGTTTATTTCTTTGTTGATATCGCTCAGACATGCCAGTAAAATCGGCAGTGAGGGGTCGCGAAGTCCGATAATTCACGTAAAAACTTTGAATGTACCAAAACAGTTACACTTCGAAGATCCCAGCTTGCAGTTAGTTTATTTAGCTGGATATTAATTCGGACTAACGATGTTATTCCACATTCAAATCCCATGCGACGTCAATGCCGCGCACTGCTGAATGAAACACCAGGAAGAGTCCTCATAACAAAGATGGCGGCCTGACCTCGTGTCAGCTGTCACTCCAAGGTAACAGTCACGTGGAAACTAGGCCACGTGGAAACTGGGCCATGTGTACGTTAAAGTGGGGCAACCAGTCTATAATTAACAAGCACACCGTAAGACATTTTCTGTTCACGTTCTTGGGCAAACCAGGTGAAAAGGGCAGAGTCTAAGGCGGGGTCTTTTGCTGTCCTGGTTTTTTTCCTCTTCAGTCCATCGGTTCCGTCCGTCTCGTCCACGAAAGTACGAAGTTTTTCTTCGCTCCTTAGCCATCCCCGTAACGTGAATTCAGCTAGACTGAGATCTCGGGAAACTTTTGCCTGGGTCTTCCCCTTCTTAACGCGGTCTATAGCGGACAACTTTTCTTGAACAGAGAATGCTTTTCGTTTTCTTACGTTGGCTGACATCGTAAAGATACTGTTTGATTTCTGATTAAATTTTTATTGTATATAAGGTTTTTGAAGAGACATGTTAGAACATGTACCGTGATACAAAATAACGTAAAACAATAGGGGATTATTGAGGTGCGAAATGCGGCTTGCTTTATCAGGGCCTCGCTCTGCAGGGTCAAAGTGCGCGGAGTTCAAGATGCCACTTCCTGTTCCCGCGAACAACTGGACTCATTTTCTGTGTTCATAATCCGAGTAATTAACACAGAGATGATAATTAAACGTGTTATAAGCCTCAAGGATTCCTGCCAGGACAACAAGTTAGGCTTTTATTCAAGGCCAAGCGTTCACAGTATACAATTTATCAGCACCACGTGCGCCAGTCGCCCGTAAACAATCTTTACGGGAAATTATTTTTACACAATATTTTTAAAATCACCACAAACATCGTTGTTATATGTAAGCCACTCAGCCATTCATTCAACTTTATTCAAAGGTAAAACTTTGCATTCATTCATTATTATTTGTGAATAAAAAACCTTCCCATGTATTTTTTCACCAACAAGAGTGCAAAAATATTTTTTTTTTTTTTACGAGTGCAAATTAGGCAAAAAAATCGGGGGACACATTCAGTACCGTGTTAAACTGAAACGCGCGCTATAAAGGGCCGTGGTATAGTGAGGGAGAAGTGTATACGCCTTTGTTCTACTCTCTGCCTGCTTGCCCCATGCTCTATGTAGTGATGCTATAATGTAGAACCAATGAGAAGTAGGGAATACACCTTTTCCATGGCTTCTGTGTTGCAAAATAGTATTGGCTCACCAAATGACATGAATATTCGTTCCCAATTTTGGTCTGACAGTTTATACAGGTTATCACTGCTCACTACTGTGTACTACTATACATGTACTACTAAACTTGGTGTGTTTTCCTCTTTCACTGGCTACATAAATGTACTGATTTCTCTTCCCTTCTCTCCTAACATCCATCTACTAACTGTTTAACCTGGTGATGGTTATCTACCTCCTCTACACTCTCTGCACTGGCGTGGAACTATCTTGTCGTAGATCGTAGAAAGAAAAAACGGGCGACGGCCAAACGTCGAACAAAACTGGACGTTTTTAATTCTCCAGAGGTTACGACGACGAGGAGAGTTAAATCACCCGAGGTGACCATTGTGTCCTCTCCACCACCAAAAGAGACGAAACGGAAGAGAAAACTGTATAAACCCGAGATCTCTGAGCCTTTTGGGAGTGCCCCATTCATGGTAGGGATAGTCTAGTGACTAGATATTACGATTGTGATTACAAGAGCTATTACGACCAATATTGTTGGTATTCTTGGGCTAGTTTATGTACATAGTGTTGATATAGTGTTTAAAGACTGTCCCCTTCACAAGTCACCATGGAAACACTGGGTTGTTCTCTTTAGTGTAACTTACCCTATGTTCAAGTATTTGATGTTTCCGTAAAAGAAATGAACTAAAATTTCACTTCATGAAGTTCTCAAGAAATAGTATTTACATTAATATTTTTGCACCATCAAGACCATTTGTAAAACACAATTAAATTCTCCACCAAACCTGTTATACTACTAGTTAATATATATTACACCTAACCTGATTGTTGTTTTAACAGACTGTTCTAAGATGGACTAACATGTTGAATTATGTCCCACCCAGAAATATTGGGATGATCTGATTTCAGTCTCTCGTTCTTAAGGAGAGTGATCACTCTACCTCTCAATCAAGTACCTAACCCCCCCCCCACCCACACTCATGAGAGTAATTGACCACTCTCGCAACACAAACTCTAGGAGAGTGATCAACAGTTCTCACAAATTGTACAGAAACGAGGAGAGTGATCAACAGTACAGAAACGAGGGGCTACAACTTATATTCTTCCTGAATTTAGGGGAAGCCCCAATTCCTGGATAGGCTGGTCCCTGAGAGTGGTTAGGTGTTGGTGAACTGATTGACTTGTCTCTGCTAGAATAGAGAGGATGCATACATCTCTGATGATGAGTATTTTCATAATTTCAGGTACCCGCGGACAACAACAGAAAGAGTAGTGTGGATCCACATCAGATTGTACATCATCGATTGCGGGACAGACGATAACATATCATTATGTTCTAGCATGTTCACTCACTCACTCACTCTGGATCTCTGTATAATGCTGGAACCATTGTGCATACATATTGCAACTCTCCTTTGAGGAGGTTGATAGTTTGCCCCCCAAACCTACATCGTAATGAGAGACAAGTGGACCACAAACTGTATATTAAGCCAGACTGTAAATATGTATATATTTATGTACCGGTATATGTTATGTAAAGTCAAAAAGAGCTGAACAGGCATTGTATAACAGTGTATAAATTGTTAGATTCACAGTAATACATTTATTGCTATGTTTTTGGGCTACGTTAGGTATAAATGTAGCTGGCAAAGTGCTATACAATACACATTATCCTCATTCTTCTCCCGACTTTTGTTAACAAATTGACTGATTTCTCATAAATTTCTCCAGCATAGATAGTCGTGATCATTGACCTAAAAATGAGAAATAATTGACCATGACAATTTGTTTGTGAGTGGGTCTATGAGGAGAAGATCCAGGTACTAAAATTGAGGTCAAAGGTCAAGGCCAAAAAATCAGGATATCATTGAAAATAACATTTTTGTGAGTAGGTGAATTAGTGGGTGTGTCTGGTACTGAGATTGAGGTCAAGATCATCACCACTGACAACTCATTGAAACGTAAAAAAATATGAAGATTCAGGAGCCCATAGTGCAAATTAGGCTCTTTTATCAGATGTACCAGTTTTATTACAAACATACTGATAATTGGTTGCAAAGTGATTAGATTTCTATTTTAACTTGTCCACTTACTGTTGAGCAGTCGAGAAGTTCTGTGAGTGCTACGACAAACTTGACAGCGAGGAGGTCACCAAAAGACCTTGACATATGAAAAGTGTCAGAGGTAGTTAGTAGACTGATCTAGAGATGGTCCTGTTTGTAAATAATTTGGTGAACATATTTGATTAGGAATAATCATAATTGTAATGTGATTTATAATGCAATATTGTTGCATATGGTGGAATAAATGATGATGAATGACTGCAACATTGTATGATAGCTGGACAGTTGGATTGCTTATCATGCTCTTAGTAACTCTGTTATGGTAATTGAAGAAACCTATGTAAACAAAATAGTTGAAAAGCTGACAGCCCAGAGCTGAACATCGTACTGTGTAAATATCACATAAACATATCAGACCTAAGTGCATCTTGAAATTTAGCCTGTGCAGTTTCTCAGAATCATGGAGTTATATGGGAGACTCACTCATTACTCTGTTTTATTTTGTCAGAGACTGGTGATAAAACCAAGAAAGGTCATTTTGTTTTTGCCTCAGACAGGGGCCTACACTACCATGAAAATGACAATTTAGAATTTAAGGCTTTGAATAGCCTTGAATATTAGAAAATTATGCTAAAGACCTTGAAAACTGAAAATCCTGTCAATTGTTGTCAATTCAGTGGTCAAGTTGTAGCTCAAAGTTGTACTGTCCTTTGCTGTCATATGGCAAATTAATCATGCATCATTGCAATATATTATTAGATCATCCAAAAAGGATTTCCAAATCTATTCGAAAGACAATGTGTGAAAAATATAAAACAATTTGGAAAATTTATCTGTTTAGCTTCAAATGACACTGGAAGTAATATGCCTAGAAAACAGGAACTATTACCTTGAAAATACATAAAACTGGAAGCTTCAAGGTGTACGAACCTGCTTAGAGTTTTTGTTCAAGAAAGTGTAATTTGTGTATTTTCTCATCAGAAATCATTGCATATAGTTCAAACATCAAGAATGTGTATCATAAATGATACTTCTGTAACACTATCACAAGAACATTGTAATATTTTCATTCATTATATGTGTATGGTTGTACCCCGATGTGATTTTAAATGAGGATGGTATCTGCTTGGACAGGATCAATTCAGACATTGATTATTATATGTGTGGTTGTACCCCAGAATGGATGTGATCTCAAATGCGGATGGTATATGCTTAGACAGGATCAATTCAGACATTGATTATACATGTGTGGTTGTACCCCAGAATGGATGTGATCTCAAATGCGGATGGTATATGCTTAGACAGGATCAATTCAGACATTGATTATACATGTGTGGTTGTATCCCATCTCATTTATCAAGTGAATTTCTACGTTCTCACTTCGAACTTCCCTTGATATATCTGGCCCCCTTCAATGTTCAATGAATTTAGACACGAGATGTCACTACCTCTAAAACATTTGAATTTTGAAATGGGTCGTTATTGATTGGCTGACCTATATAGTGGGATAATACAAGCACCATATCCGGAAGAATGACGCCACTAATTGAGGATGATGTCACTCTACTTACAATCGTCGTGCACATTCTGATTGGTTTGTCTCTGGTTTGTAGGTGAAATTTACACCTGAAGGGAGTCAGATAAATCAAGGCAGGTTTGAAGTGGGAATGTAGAAATTGGCTGGATAAAATGAAGATGTACCCCAGAATGGATGTGATCTCAAATGAGGATGATATCTGCTTAGACAGGATCAATTTAGTCATTGATTATATATATATATGTCACATCCTGAATGGATGTGATCTTAAATGAGGATGGTATATGCTTAGACAGGATCAATTTGGATATTTCTTTAATTTCATGGTTTAATATGTATTATTCTATTTCATGTCACTAGTAGCATGATTAGTGCTTGATAATCAAACTACTGCAAACCAAGAAGTTTGTTGTGAAAATATCAATGTCACTACTGTTCAAGCGTGAAGGAGGGGTGGGGGGATAATTTGCTTTGATGAGAGCGAAGTTCAAATGAATGATCAACTATCCAACATTGCACACAAGACCATATCCAATTCGTGCAAATTGATATCCAAGGTATTATAGTATCTCAGAGGTCAGTTCAATGAGATGTGCCAACAGGTGTAGTTATGTGATAAAATAAATCCAATGTACTACAAGATTGAATTCTTTGTTGAATTATTCTTGATTGAATTACCCTCGACCAGTTTTGGCTCAAGACTGTAGACACTATACTAATGTCCAAACATTGGACATTAGCACTCAATATGTATCAACTCAACTGTTATTGTCCTAATAATAAATCTGTATCTGTTTCAAAATTTTATTGCATCCATTCAGCATACTGATGTAAGAAATTTGTTTAAAGCCCGACAGAAAATTTGAAAAGGATATGTCATTCATTTGGCAGTTGTGGCGACTGACTGTCCATAGGGTTTCCCAAAGGTCTATAATCCAAAGACCCATTTTATTTATAATACAGCTTGTTACTCAGTGGCATTGTGTACATTTTGGGCAATACAGATATGCAGTTTGGCTCCTTTCTGCGCGTGACTATGGAATCAATTAAATCGCCACACCATTTTGGCCAGACAATCCTAGATCCCCACACAGATTACATCATCTCGCCTCCCTCACTCCTAGCAGGCAGGATTGCCACCACAGTTATGTAACAACCCACCTCCACCCCATTCACAACGCCTGAGGATTTAACTGTACAGCTTCCATATGGGAATCACACCAAGATGGCTTGGCTTTCTTTTCCAAATCATGATAAATGCAGAGCAATTTTACTCTTTAGGCATAAAGCGCAGTAGCCTATTTCAATCGTGTTTTGCAGACACCGGAGTGGGACCGGAGTTTTTCTTCATGTACAATTTTTGCGTATGGGAGGAAAAATCAATTTTGTTTGCATACTTGAATGGCCCCCAAGTGCAAATGCCTGAATAAGGTCCTGCATATGCATATAACACTGCCCTGCTTACGAATATAACACTGATAGCATTTAGCTATTTTGTCTAATTATGACAAATGTACTATGTCAACACAATTTGTCACTATGTATGACATTTGTACTAGCCAATGCAGTTAACCGCAATGACGCAATCAACGTTTGTGACCAACTACCTCGACTCGTGCAGTGTTAATGCAACAACAGCCAAGTGAAATATTGAATTAATGAAAAACAAAATATGGACTGGACAGTTGACAACTTGCACATGAAAAAATCATCTTCTTTTAGTGGGTTCTTTTTTGCTGTTCAGATTATCAGAGATTCTTAATTCGCAACACAGTATGTTAGTATATTGATGGAAAGAGTATTACAAAACAATGGGTGAACATTGACCGACCTCTTCACTGGCCAAGTCAGCTGGTGACAGACCTCCAAGTTGGAAGATATATTTGTACAGAGTGAGTAGTAGGGTTTAACGTCGTTTTCAACCTTATTTCAGTTATATCACGACGGTGCTTATGTGTGCCAGAACACGAGAGTACTCACAGTTCCTATTACCCTGGACACTGATCGGTACAGCACCCGGTCACCTATCCAAGTATTGACCGAGCTAAACTGTGTCCAACGCTATATTTGTACATCTGGTTGGCAGACATCTTCACTGGTCAAGTCAGGTGGTGTAAACACCTGTAAGCGAAAACAACATTGGCAGAAATCTTCACTAGTCAAGTCAGCTGGTGTAAATATCTCCACTAGTCCAGTCAGCTGGTGTAAATCTTTCTACACAACCTTGGCACATATCTTCGCTAGTCAAGTCAGCTGGTGTAAACAGCTTAAATAGTCTAGTCAGCTGGTGTAAACCTCTATACACCACCTTGGCAGACATCTTCACTAGTCAAGTCAGCTTGTGTAAATCTTTGTACACAATCTTTGCAGATATCACTAGTCCAGTCATATGGTGTAAACCTGTACACAATTTCTTCGATCAGTCTGGATATGTCACACAAGGCTATTCTTTGGATAACAACTTCTTTATTGCTAGCCAGGTCAGCTGATGTAAACCTCTATACACAACCTTGGCAGACATCTTCACTAGTCAAGTTAGCTTGTGTAAGACTGCATAATCTTTGCAGACATCATTAGTCAAGTTATACGGTGTAAACCTGTACACAATTTCTTTGATAGGCATTTAGAAGTCCGTATACGTCGCAAGGCTATTCCATGGATAACAACTTCTTTATTGCTAGCCAGGTCAGCTGGTGTAAAGCTCTGTTCACAACCTTGGCAGACATCTTCTCTGGTCAAGTCAGCGGATGTAAACACTTGGCCGACATTTTCACCAGCCAAGTCAGCTGGTGTAAACCTATGTACACAACCTTGGCAGACATCTTCACTAGTCAAGTCAGATGGTGTCATCCTCCATTAACAACCTTGGCAGACATCTTCACTGGTCAAGTCAGCTAGTGTAAACCTCTACACAAACTTGACCCAAAATCTTCACTAGCCAAGTCAGCTGAAGTAAACCTCTGTACACAACCTTGCCAGATATCTTCACTAGTCAAGTCATTTGATGTAAACCTGTACAGAATTTCTTTGATAGGCATTTAGAAGTCGGTATATTTCACACGAGGCTGTTCTATGGATCACAACTTATTTACTGCTGCACACAACCTTGGCAGACATCTTCACTAGCCAAGTCAGCTGGACTAAACCTCTGTACACAACCTTGGCAGACATCTTCTTCACTAGTCAAGTCAATAGTGTAAACCTCTGTACACAACCTTGGCAGACATCTTCACTAGCCAAGTCAGCTGGAGTAAACCTCTTTACACAACCTTGACAGACATCTTCACTAGTCAAGTCAATAGTGTAAACCTGTGTACACAACATTGACAGACATCTTCACTAGCCAAGTCAGCTGGAGTAAACCTCTACACAACCTTGACAGACATCTTCACTAGTCCAGTCAATAGTGTAAACCTCTGTACACAACCTTGACAGACATCTTGACTAGTCAAGTCAATAGTGTAAACCTCTACACACAACCATGACAGACATCTTCGCTAGTCAAGTCAATAGTGTAGACCTCTGTACACAAGCTTGACAGACATCTTCACTAGCCAAGTCAGCTGGAGTAAACCTCTGTACACAACCTTGGCAGACATCTTCACTAGTCAAGTCAATAGTGTAAACCTCTGTACACAACCTTGGCAGACATCTTCACTAGCCAAGTCAGCTGGAGTAAACCTCTTTACACAACCTTGACAGACATCTTCACTAGTCAAGTCAATAGTATAAACCTCTGTACACAACCTTGACAGACATCTTCACTAGTCAAGTCAATAGTATAAACCGCTACACAACAACCTTGACAGACCTATTGACTAGTCAAGTCAATAGTGTAAACCTCTGCACACAACCTAGACAGACATCTTCAGTAGTCCAGTCATATGGTGTAAACCTCTGTACACAACCTTGGCATACATCTTTGTTGGTTATAAAGTCAACTGGTTTAAACCTCTAAACACAGCCTTGGAAGACCTATTCACTAGTCAAGTCAGATAGTGAAAATATCTATACACAACCTTGGCAAACATTTCCACTAGTCAGGTCAGCTGGGGTAAACCTTTGTTCACAACCTTGTTAGATATCTTCATTGCATGTTAAGTCAGCTGTTGTAAACCTCTATACACAACATGGCTGAGACATCATTATTCAAGTCAGCTGGTGTGAACCCCTGAACACAACCTTGGCCAACATCTTCACTAGTCAGGTCAGATAATGTAAACCTCTGTACACAACATTAGCAGACATCTTCACTGGTCAAGTCAGCTGATCTGCTCACAACCTTATCACACATATTCACTAGACAAGTCAGCTGGTGTAAACCTCTGTACACATTAGCAGACATCTTCACTGGTCAAGTCATCCGATGTACACCTCCGCACACAACATTAGCAGAATTCACTAGTCGAAGTCAGCTGGTGTAAACCTCTCTCTGTACACAACCATGACATAAATGACCAATAATTTGTAACACCTTATGTTTACTAGTATCACCCATTCTGATTGGTTTCAGCTAGTTTCCCCTACATTCAATAAGTTTTGTCATTCAGCTGGCTAACACTGACCATTTCAGTCAATGTGGTGTAGGGCGATGCATGATTCATAGAAGAAAAACCCACTGTATAACAGTTTGAATGAGCCAGTTTCACACATCAATGGCAGCAAGAGACAAGTAGATGGTCCAATAAAGAACATGAAATGGGTTCAGTTATATTTCTATATATTTTATTTGCAATCTATGAGCCAGCATACAAAATCAGCAGATATTTTGGGTAATCTCCCTTAGAAGACGTATAGTAATATACTTTCACTGCAAATTATATCAATACAAATTTGGGCTTGGTCCTGTGATAGAAGCTCTCTCTATTGAAGGCCATCTTGTCATCGAGCCAGTTTTTGCCAAATTTTGGTCAGATTGAATTTCTGATATCTTGATGTACAAGTTGTAATAAAACAAAGGCACTATTATGGTTCTCAAACCTAATATGGAAAGCTATCTAGCATTATTTGAAGAATGAAAAATATACATCTATATTTAGAATAATTTAATAGATAATTACGTTTCAACTAATTTCTGGATATGCATGTACTGCAACACACATCGAATAATCTTTCTTTTAAATGATCACGAAAAAAAGTGAACCAAATTCTATAAGTACTTTCATGTTTATACATGTTCATAAAAACTATCATACATGTTCATAAGAAAATTTACAACAAAGTGTGGATGTTATTAAAGCTTCTTGCACAGAGGAGAAACAACAAATACAGTAAAATCTGTCTAAATGGATACTGGTACATAGAAAGAAGGAGAAACTTGTGAGGACCATAAACAAAGCTCTTCTTTCAGACTTTAACATGATTGGCTGGAGGTCATAGCAGCTTCTTATAATAGCCAATGAAATTAGTCAATTTGTTTTCAAATCAACCAATCAGCAATCTTGTACCTGGAAGATATTCCAAGAGGCATTTGGGTTTTAGAAACAGTCCATTAACACACACCTTAATGTCCCTCCCTCCAGTGTTGAAATCCACATAATACTTTGGTTGTACACATGGTCACTTAGGCAGGTTTCAATGTATGTATATTTCACCCCAAAAGAACACTCCGTGTAACTGTGCCAATATTAGCAGTTCATAAGGTTGTCCTGTTCTTCAGAACTGATAACAATTCTCTTCAACAATACCACAGATATATCACAGATATCGCATAATCCTCCATAAATAAGGAAATAAATCAACAAAAGACTTCAAACAACAGAATATTATCACAGGTGGAGTGGGGTGGGTTGGGTTAGGTCAAGAGGGATTTCTAGTTGTGTAAACGTGAAAATAAAATAAAAATGAAACAGAACAATTTGGGGAGTGTAATTTGTAATATATGTCCATCTGAGTACAACATAATCTGAAAGTGTAGAACAGAATGGGGCATCATGTCCATGTTTTACTTCCAAATGTGGTCTGGTCACTATTAGGTGTCAGTCAATGGGTGGTAGAGGAGTTGAGAGGGTGAGGTAAAAAAGAAAAGAAATGACTATAATAATGCTAAGGTAAATACTGTAAGATCAACTAAACTACAAAATACTATCAAACATACAGAGGTAATACTGCAATAATAACACTTGTCATACTATATGGATATCTCTGAATCCATTGACACGAAACAGTTTTCCAGCCAATCAAATTTGAGGCAAATTTCACAAGTCATGAAAACAAACAGCACTTGGTAAACTCACTTGGTAAATTGACAGTCCAATAACCTTAGCGCAAAATTCACAACTTTGCAAAGGATTCATTTTGGGTTGTTAAACTTTCAATAACTGAGATTTGACTCTTCAAATTGCCCGATTTGTTTTCATAATAGCTAACTTGTGAAATGTGGAAAATCTTGAACAAATACGAAAAAGTAAACAAAGATATTTTGTTTTCTCCAAAACAAAGAAAAACAGCACATTGGCGATCATCAGGAATCTTGACTGTACAGTAAAATACAAATATTCTGGCCCCATTATATATTCATTAACACCAGGTTAACTTCCTACATATGATCACTCAATATTATACAGTTTAAATTTGAACAATTCCTACAAACTCCTCATATTCATCTGGATTTTGATCAAGTTTCAATATTATTGAGCTATAAATATGGACGGATTGGAAATCTTCTGCTCAGTTACACATATCAACACCTGAATGTTTACTAAGATGGTAGTTGCATAGCAAGGATGGTTGGCAGTTTTGAATCTGGTAATGCTGCTACTTCTTGGAAATCCAGATCAACCCTCCCATTTGCTCGAAAAAAAACAACAAAGAAAAAAAAAAAATATAAAACTTTCCAGTGTGAATTAATTTCCCAACCAGTAAGAACTGGACTTCTCAATCCATAGATTCATATAAAAAAATTCAGATCAAACTAGTCAGAACTGGACTTTGTAAACCCAATGTCAGATCAAAACAGGATGGATGAACCCAAGTTTTAGATCAACCAGCCAGATAGAGAAGTTTTGTACAAAACAAGTCGAGACCAGTTCATGCTGGTTGTGACTGACTAGGCTGATAGTTACTTTCTAAAACCAATAGGACTAGGGCTTGCTGCACTACGGGGTCGGAGGCCACCTTTGGATCGACCAGCCGGTGTGGAGGTCACTCGACCGTGTCTGCTCGGCGATGAGTTTCTCACTGGGGAGCGATGACGTGGGGATAGGCGGGTTGGCGACGAGTAATTCAAAGAGTCGTCTAATTTTCTTGTCTCCTGTTCCAACAAGATAGGATCTAATGTGGGATCACGGGCAATGTTTGACAAGGAGTTGTCGAGGATATTACGGATATCTTTGATTTCATCTCCAGTCCTGGCGCTCTTTGTGATGTAGGTTTGACGCTTTCTCATCTCTTTGCCTAACTGGTCCTTTAAGGTGTTCACCTGCACCAGAGATAAAACAGCAAAACATGTAAACACAAATACAATTAACCTAAACCCCAAGCAGACACACACCTATCTTTTTATCAAGTTTGTTGGTTTAATACCAACTTTCGTACTGGCAACTATTGAGTACTCAGGAATGAAGACAAGCTACTCTGCATCCACAATTACATGGACAAGCTTCCAACCCTAATGATCTGTCTTCTTCTTGTCAATTAATCCTAATATTCACACATATTATTTGCTTTCAACTCTGGCTGATTTACTTCAAATACAATCATTGTAGAATGTATTGTTCATTACTAGTTCCAATCGCTGCACATACAAGTTCAGCAGAATTGTGACATTATTTATGTAGAAAGTAGACTAGTATGTGATGGTAACTGTGGAATTACATGTATGATATCCCAGACAAATGTCAGATAAAGAAAAAGGCAGTAATAATGTCAACAGAGTTGATAACATTGGGCCTCAACTGGACATGACTGGGAGATAAGAACACGAGGTATCGGACGTTGCAATATGTCTGACTAAAGAGTGAGGTACACACACTATAGCCACTTAACACTGAACTTTCCTAACAAATTCATAATCGAAATAGCTGGTCACAAATAACTGAGAAAGTTGAAACTTGCAGAGGAAGTTGAATAAATCATGTGCCCAAAACAGATGTTCTTTGTACCTTATCACCAACTTCCTGCTCCAATGAATCAATGAATGTATCCACTCCCATTATCTGAATTACTAGAGCAGATACTGTAATATCCATTTATTTGATTGTAATCTAACACACCTGTTCCTCAAGGCCCTTAACTCTCTGTCTGTGTGCACGCTCTCTGGCCTCCAGGGTGCGCTCTGCCTGCATCTGAGCAGTACGCAGTCGCTCTGTTTCCATTTCTGTCTCAGATCGGTGACGTGTTGTTAAGTCAATCAACCTGATAAAGAGAAAATGTGCCGAAAGATTACAGAAAAATCATGGGAAATTTATCTCAAAGACATCAGTAACATCAAAAGTGACCACATTATAAACCTCTGGTGTGAAATTTTATGGATCATGTAACATGAGTATGCCCAGATGACATGTTCATTATTCCTGGGGTGGATCAGAAATATCAACCTGGCAGCTGAAGTGGAACTTGTGCGAGTGAAGGAAAATTTCCTCCCATGAAAGAAGATAAAAACGATGAGCATATGGAGATCATACCGTTGAGCATGTTGTTGTTCAGCCTCGGCCATCTGAGCCTGAAGTTGTTGAATCTGACGCTGCATTTCAACATTGTCATCTTCCAGTCTCTGTAGGTGACGATCCAGACTGCCTCTCTCCACCACCGTTTTACTGGCTATCTCCTCAGTGCGCATCTTCTCTCGCTCCACCTGTCAACAAAACGTACTACATGTTAACACAATTCCTAGAAATACCAGCTTTAGATGTTGTTTTCTTCTATTCCGGAGGGAGAGTGACTCAGTCGGCTATGTAGTGATCATAATCTAGCATAGTATGGGGTGTCATCCACTCTTTTTCATGGGACCTCAAGTTTGGGTAACAACAACTGTACTGATGGTAACTGCGTATTCAGAGACATGTTGGAACAAACTCATAAATCAAAATTGCGTGACCCATAGGCAACCCAGTTCACCTGTTCGCAATAATGCCACATGCCCACAATACACAATGTATAGTTTCAGGGTGTGTGAGTGAGTAGGATTTAACATTGTTTATGCCACAAGCTGGGGTTGGTAAAAAGTGTCATCCAGGTTATCCTACTTGGAACTCAGGCCTCGAGGAGATGATCAAGAGAGATCACTTCTCACTTCATTTCTTACAGGGACAGACAAACAGAAATTAATGTAGATGGACCAATGAAATCCAACATTTGAACAGCCAATCAGTGAGATCCTTCCAGTAGCTATCCCATGATGCATCGGCTTCAGTAGTGTACCTTATCTAGAGTTTTCCTGAGAGCAGTCTTGTCCTTCTCCAAGCGAATATGTGATCGTTCCATTTCCTTCTTCTCAGTTTCAATGCCAGCCAGCACTCGCTGTAGGGTGGTGACCCTCTCAACCAAGCTCTCTCTCTCTACAGTAAGTTTGGACACGTTCTGGTTAAGCTCCTGTTCTGCTTCCTGGCGCTGGATTAGCATCTGAAGGTCAAAGGTTGACATGATAGATCAGAACTGAGAATAAGCAAATTTAAGTTACTAAAGAATATTAGTGTTACATAGAGACTAGCATCCTTAATTTACAAAGAAATTTCTGTCTTTATTTTCAAATCACTGTCACATTTCTTCCAAATTATTACTTAAAATAAACTATTTTTCCCTTATAAAACGTCTTTATTTTCAAATCACTGTCACATTTCTTCCAAATTATTACTTAAAATAAACTATTTTTCCCTTATAAAACATCTCAATTCTTAACTGAATCATAAGAGAAGATCGATGATTAATCAGTAGAATAGATTCATAATAGGTATGTATATCGAGCCACATCCAGCATTCACAGTATTTATTTGGGTCGCTTCTCAGGATACAAGGATAACTGTTACAATGAGGAGCTTGGTAATATATCTTACATTAGAATTTTGTCTGAGCTGTCCCTCCAGTTCAGATCGTCGCACCTCTCCATCAGACGTCTCAGTCTGTGTGGATTGTAGACGTTCCAATAAACTGTGGTTCTGCTTCTTAGCCTCATTCAGAGCTTGTCTGTAATATCAATTCATCTCAAACTCAGGCTCAAATTCATTCTATAATACTGCTCAATAACAATGAGCACGTTTTACAAATTAAATTTTGATTGTTTAGTAAATATTCATGTGCTTTAACAATTCCAGATAAGGGCAGCCAAATAATAATTAGGTGTTCATAGTAAAATAAAAGATGATCTTTTGGCCTATTACAGGCCTGTGTCATTACATTACCCCAGCCATCATATTACAGCCTCAGCCAATGTAGAATAAGAATAAATGTACAAGATGCTGGTGTGTGATTGGTGGGTTAAAAACTCATGGGGTCAAAGGAATACCTGGTCGTATCCAGTCTCTCCTGAAGCACACGTCTGTCATGTTCACTACTGGTCAGCGCCCTCTGGAGTTGGGTCACTCGTTCTTCTAGTTCATTGATCACACTGTTACTATCGGACAGGGACATGTTCAATGCTTGCACCTGTAAAATATCAATATGATTGTGTTACATGCAGTTGGGAATGGCAAGAAGTCTACAGCCAGTTTGAGTTTCTAGATATAAATATATATTTTTGCCAACGAAATTTTGAGACATTTTTTTTTTTTATATCAAACAGCTTTCGATATAATTTCATGATTTGAAAATAGGTTGTACGTAAAGCATGTAAAGATTTACATTTACCAGGCTTGTACCCCAAATCACAGACACCCATGTGTACCACCAAGTTGTCTGCACCCAGAGTTTCACATGTACTTATTTTGCAGTTCCATCCACATTGGATGCATAGAAAGTTTTGCACTGCCACTGAGATGCTTGCATACCAAGAATAATCATATTTAGCACACACACCTTGTCTTTATGAGAGTGCCCCTCCTCTTCAGTCTTTGCGAGAGCCATACTCAGTCTGTCAATGGTGATCTGTAGAGACTGAGCCTTCCCCTCAAGGTCCTGAATCTGCTTGTTCAATCCATCAACACGATCCTGAAGCACCTGGTATGGGGAGTAAAGGGTTCACATAAATTACAGGTATAAAATCACAGCAATTACACATCATTATTAGTATTGTGACAGTTCTCTGTATATAATAATATATTTTATACATTCCTTTAGTTCACAATTTAGTTGTCCAATCAATTATCAAACTCCCTCTGCTTACACATCATAACTTGGCCATTATTGTGAGTGTCTATGTACTATTGTACTAACCCTCAAACTAGGAGAGAGAATCCACATCATTCCATGTTCAGGATGTGTACACTTGATTACCATCTCCATTCGTACAATTGTTCCTTACTAGGCTCTCCGCTCCTCAATAAACAAACTAACTACACTGCTGGATGTGTTAGATCAAACTGTACCAGTATATCAAAGCACAATTATCTGATTCAGCATTTCAATATAACATAGATTGAAGAAAACTGTGGCATATGCTTGATATAAGGTTGTCCATCTCTACACAATGGGACGTTTTAATTACTGCTCAGAATAAATGAGCCCAAACTTATTAATTATGTAGTATTAATTACCCTAACAGATGGCTGCATGGTGTAACTATTCACAAGATGAAGAAAGAGAAACCTGCCATTAAAATTACTGTTATATATCTACACATGTACCAATGGTAACTTGCTGGACAACAACCATTACATTGAACAAATGGTAACAAAAATATAACAATGTTCCAAAAATTTGAACACATTTAATTGATACTATAACAAATTGTTTAATAGTGTAACAGCTTAAAAACAGTGTTTAATTCTGTTTAAATAATTTTTGTTGATTAAATCAGAACATTTTGTGAAAAAAATTGTAATTCCATATTTAGATAAGATATGTCATGTCTGAGTACTTGCCTTGGTTACAACAGGGAGATGGCTGGTCATAATGTGATGGAATAACTTGATATCAATATTTAGTTACTATTATTTAAATCAATCATCAATAATATATCCAGTCATGCCGCTTGATCAAGTCCTTTGATCTTTTGCCTCGTTAAGCTTTTACATTGATTGATTTCTGCATGATCATATAGGTAATTGCTCTGAATGAATTGATATTGATCAGTTCGAGCATAAGTAAGTGAGAAATATACAAGTGCAGAATGCTGTCAAAAATTAAACATTTATTCCAATGGATGGAACAGGGATCGAGGATGGGTGTTTCCATTCATACCAGTGCCAAATACTCGATTAATGTATGCAGT
Organism: Hanleya hanleyi; assembly: GCA_036873755.1. Lineage (NCBI taxonomy): Eukaryota > Metazoa > Mollusca > Polyplacophora > Lepidopleurida > Hanleyidae > Hanleya > Hanleya hanleyi. Next base: position 23,609 of record JAVTVY010022912.1, read on the forward strand.
CGCACAATTATTTCCGATTTCCACAAATGAGGGCCACAATTAGGGGCCAGCTATATAATGTACTGATTCTAGTCTCTCCATGTTTAAACAAATTAACACGAAAAAGTGCTAAAAATACTGAAAAAATATGCAAAAATTGGAAATTTTATCAAAACATCAGATACTCTTGGGGAACATTCCACAAAATTTTGGTGTCACTTGTTGAAACACATTATGAAATATTCTCTGGGCAAGATGGAACTACATGTATATGTAAATGACCAGAAGACATCTGGAGAGATTCTGTCATCCAATAATGACAAAAACTGGAAAAAATATGACATAAAAAGCGGATCAATCCCAAAGCTTAACGATTTCTTCAGATGGCCATAAGGAAGCTTGAACAAACATCTGGCAAGGTTTAGTACCATAGACTTTGAGATATCTTCTGGACAAGTCAAAAGAGTCAACCAGACATATGCAAGACACCATGACTATACCCCACATCCGTTATGGGCTGAGGGGTAAAAACTAATCATTTTAATATCAATCCTTCACCCTTCAAAAATATTTCCATTCTACCATACAATCTTCCCACTCATGCAATCGCACAAATAATTACAGACCTAAGATAATGAACTGAATTCAAAGAATCCCGTAATTAGATAAATTCTCACCTGACTTTCAGTTTCTTTGTCATTCATGGTCAAACGTAGGCGCTGTAATTCCCCCTCCAGTGATCTCCGACCTAGCTCAATCTTTGTACACCTATTCTCGGCCTCATCCAAGGCCAGTTTTAATTGTTTCTTGTCCTCAAACTGTTTTGTTTCATTCTGTTTCTTCTTCGCGAGTTTCTCGGTGAGCTGGCGTTTCTCAGTTTCAGCGGCATTCAGGTTACGCTCCAGCGTACTGATCTTATCTGAGAGAGCCTTTCGCTCACGCTCATTGCGACGGATTGTCTCCTCTTGAAGCATAAGTGCAGTTTGGGCACTGGCAAGTCTGCCATCAATTCCACGCTTGTCTGAAAGGAATAAATAAACCATTACGTGCAATGTAGCAGATTTCTCTTTTTTTTTTTAATTCTAAAAATATTCAGGCAGTTACACTTATCTTTCCTAACATATTAAATTGTATTCACACAGGTAACTCCAGTAAATTAGATGACAATATACTTATTTCATGCCCTGGTTACCCCCATTTGCTAACTCTGGGTGGCCCAAATTGGGTACACTTTTCGCAGTTCCCCTATGTACGATATATGGGGAAATATACATTTTGCCATCCCTCTTGAATATGCCTCAACATAACATGTGAAAATCTATATTCAGCATCTTACCCCTACCCATCTTAACTACAATCCAAATAGGGAACCCAGTGTGGGGTCACAGGGGTATTCTGTGTTTGTCTTTGCGATATATAATTACTTTCTATATAAAACTTCCCTCTTTAATCAAACTGTACGAACATGCCATATCACATATTTTCAATTATTTATAAACTTATTAATTACAAAATTAACATTCACAAAACTCAAAATAATTTGTTTTAGCACACTGACCATCTTTCCATGGGAAGACACTAGGTATGACAGTGACTGGTATGGACAGACTAGCAGCCCAACTGTGTGACATACTACCCACATTGTCGCAAGGCATAATGTACTTTTTCTGTTCTGCAAACTTATAATTTCTTGATATAATATTTTAGAAATCTTTCAGAATTGTTCCGATTGACTATTACAAATGTTTCTCCATGTTGTTCAATATGTCAATCATCCAGTTGTGACACAGCAATATTCCATAAGTAAGAATATTTCTTCCTAATATGGACACTCTTGAGTTTGCAACACTCCGGATTCAATCCATGGAATCGTGTTCCAACCGAAAACTGCTGGGTCAATTGGGCTCACAGTTCAGTGATAATCCTTATGTAATCCATAATCACAATGATAATCCTTATATAATAATCCAGCCAAGAAGCCCTGTAATTTATCAGTCTTCACTGCAGGAAAAAATTCTGGTCAAAATGAGTAAATTCTCCTTATAGTCAGATATTCATGCACACTAGTTCCACATTACATCCCAGATACTCTCTGTAATAGCCTTGACCTTGGGAGATATTAGTCACTTCAATAAAGGTTCAACAACATCCCTGTATTAGAGGGTGAAAATGTATTTCGTGTTCCAGCTGATTAACACAACAGTGCTAAAATCTGTAACAAAACGGTAACACTTCACGCCCCAAACTCCTCCCATAAAATATTGATTAACTGTTATGACAGTGTCCAGAGCTGGAGTGGAATGTACAACAGTGATGACAGTGTGAACGACAATCGACTGTCCTTAGGCTAACTGGTAAATCATTCCCCCTCCAAATCTCTACAAGTCAGGGCAGGTCTATTGGACAAACACTTGACTGGCTTAAGGCAACAGTAGAATAAATAGTTGGCGAAATTAGAGTAAGTGAAGGGTCAGTTCATTGACGCTGCCTGCTGCATGCACACACACACACACACACACAAGAAATGAGCCTTGAGCTATCACAGCTCCATTGTGCCAAGTGAATGTATGGTAAACTCCTGACACAAAGTAGCTAAGAGGATTTAATGGAACAAAAAATAGTGAGCAATATAATCCGTAGTTGTACTGGACCTACAGGATGTGATAGCTCTGGGCAAGGACAATTACCCGTAGCAACAGTAAACAGAACTACAGTTGGGAGGAAAATTTCACTTAAAAATAACCGAGGCCGTAAAAGGATTTGGTTAAGATTTTGATAAATGCTTTATCCTTTCTATCCCGCATACATACATGCATTCTTCTATATCACTGGAATGCAACTGATATTTTGGGCTTGTTAACTTAAGTGACAGCATTACTCTATGGAAATTGCATAATGTTAACACTGTTGTACATTAGCAGTATGAATTAAACTGAACAATGTAGTCCAAAAGAAGTTTACCCACCCCAACCTTCCTCCTGCAGAATGGAAGCATGGATACAATAATAATCTACATATGCTTGACATTTGGAATGCACTGTTGGCTTGAAGATTTCAGTTATGAAATGATATAAATTCCAAAGCACAGTAAGCTTTTCCTGATATGACTTAAATGACTATTTATGTGCTGACCTGTACCTATAATATGACATGTAACATCTATCAAACCCACTACAATTCAAGTTATAGTGCAAACCTGGGATTGGTCTCTCAATAAATCTTCATGAACATTCCATGCACTTGAACTTTAGCTCCTTTTATCTTTTATAAATCACAAGCTTATTCCCAGGGTATAGATTCTGACTTTGATAAAACAAATCTGGTTGATTATATTTCATTTTTTGAGTGGAATCAAAATCAACATTGAAATGCAAACATTGATCCAAAGTAAGCAATTAATCTGTGAAGAGTTGCAGAGATCAGAGTTACCATTATGACCTTGCTGTGGAGATCGACACCCAAATCCAATCTTCATACAGTCAAACTCCAAGCAATCTGGATTGTTATCAGTTATGTTAATGTGTAAGGCCATGCTTTGGAGATTGGCACACCAATGGTAGACTCACCTTCTTCAACCTCCCCCAGGGACTTTTGTAGATTCTGAAGACGCGTCTCTGTTCTGGTTTTATCATCATCTAACTCCTTCATCTGAATGCTCAAACTGCGCACCTGGGCGACAGCATCATCCTGGAATCAGATAAGGAAACCTTCAGTTTAAATCCAATGATTAAAGATGTAATCAGCCTCAAATTTGGGCTGAGGTCGATGGCTCTCAAACATAGCGAAAGCGACATATGTTACAACAGGTACAAAATGAGACACATTTGACCACAAAAAACTAAACTTGTTTCTACCATTCACGAGAAAATAGAAGGAGTTGATCTTTAAAAATAAACAGCATGGCATGCTGTTTATTTTTTCCACGGCCGTGTCAACAAGCGTATACACGAGTGGTGCATTCTACAAATGTATGCTATGCGACATTACCGAACGGTAGGCACGAGCCATGACGTTATCCCATGGCTGCAGCTGTGCAGCATTCAGATTCGTGAGCGTCGCTACGTCACTCATACGTCACGCAGTGACGTCATTGTCCTCTCCGCGTACAACACACACTCAATGGCAAAACAGAAAACCCGTCGAAGTTTCAAATTTCTCTGACAAGATATTCTTGCATTCGTTGTATATGGCGACCCTACTATCATCAAATTTTATACATATGATACTCGGTTATCTTCCCAGCTGAAAAAACGCATAGGCGAGAATTTACAAAATCCATCCATTTGGAGGCTGATTACATCTTTAAGTAGCAACATTTTTAGTTTTTAAACAATTGTCAGACACTTTAATCTGAAGAAATACACATGATCACTTTGGTAAAGTAATAATGTAAACTTTCCATACAATTTCTCCCTGCACTAAAGTTCAGTTTTATCCTAACAATCATAATAACTTAGTCTCATTAAAGCTCATTCTGACAAGTATTCAGTACATCTACTCTCTCTATAACCTTTCTCTCAGTTTCACAAAGACAAAGAAGAGGGGAGTTGGGGAGGGCAGTATTTAACACCTACCCTTTCTCTCTCGGCAGACACCAATTGTTGTACAAACTCTCTCAGTGCCATTCTCACAGCCTCTGGGTCCACATCGGCTGCTTGTACCATGGACATGTCAGCACGGCTTGGCGAGCCACTACGGCTACCCACCCTCTCCGGTGAGCCTGTTCTCGGGATTGGACTTCCTCTCCCATCAGTGGTGGTCGTGTAGGTGTTGTCAAAACCTGTGTAAAGGAGGAAATGATTAGAGAATTAAAATTCACCGAATAAAAAATGTCAAAGATTATGGGTACAATGAACAGATAAATAGGAACACCAGGCCACTGCCAGAAAATTATTCATTTTGTTGGCATAAATGGAACAGTTTATATATTACATAGTTACTTCAATTATAATAAAAAGGTATTCAAATTGAAATTAGAAATTATTTTAATCAGGATAAAAAGTTATTTGAAGTAAAATAAAAAAAATCCTTCCAATTTAAATCAAATTTTTCCCAAAAAGTTAAAAAAAAAATATAATTCTGAATTATCGAACAATGCATGAATGAACGAAAGTAATTAATACATTCATTAAAACATAAATCAACATGGAAATATCACAGAAGAGTTCCAAACTATGAATGTTCTACATACCTTTGGTTGGAGAAGTAGGCCTGGTACGTCTGGGGCTAGGACTGCGAGCTCTTGTAGGACTGGGGGATCTTCCTCTGGTTGGACGGAATCCTATGGTTCTACGTAAACAGGACACAACACTGCTGAGTTTGAATTCCACATCTCGCTTAGCCCCTTCTAAACGAACCAGGGTAGCTTCAAGGGCATTAACTCTTCCCTCTGCTCCGCTGAGTTTCATTTTCAGCTCATTAATGTCACCATTGGAGTTCTCATATGCCATTTCCAAGTTTCGGCGCTGTTCTTCCATTCGTCCTTCAGAGCGCCGACTTTCCTCTAGTGCCATCTGGTAGTCTTTTTCCTTCAGCCTCGATTCATCGATCAATTCGGCCATCTTTCTTTGGAGGTTCGCTAATTCTTTCCGCAAAGCTTCACGGCTGGCCTCCGTCTCTACAACCTTCTGTTTGAGATCAAACGATGTACGCCTGGACTCCTCCTCCTTCTCCTCGTCACGTGAGACACGTGTCTGGAGCTCCACAACCTCTTTACCTAACTTACTCCTCTCACCATCCAACTGCTTCACCTGGCGTCTCAGGTCCTGTAACTCTCGTCTGACCTCTAACCTCGCTTTCTCAACCTCTCTCAAACTAGACCTCAGTTCTCCAGCCTCTTTCTGAATACCCACCTTTTGTTCCTCCAAAACTGCAAGAGTTACAATGTATTTATGTTAATGACCTACAATACTGTTGAAAATACAATGTGTACAATTCAAATTTCAATTGTGAGATTGATTAAATGTTTTAACAGAAAAAAATCTCATTTTACCCGAGTGCCTGATATGGTAATAATTTACAAACGATTTAAACATTACATTCAAACAATTTAGTAACGAGTAACTTACCTCCAATTCGTTGTCCGGCATCCTGGAAATTTCGGCTTATCTCTATCTTTTCTCCCTCGGATTTCTTTATCTTGTTTCTCAACTCATCTGCAGTTCTACTGACTGTATCTTTCTCACGAATTTCATCATTCAGTGCTCTCTTCAGGTCTAAGACGTCCTTGCGCATAAGTTCCTTCTGTTCATCACCTGTGAACAAAGAAGAAATTTAATGTGCCTTTCTAAAGATATTTATTGACTGCGTGTTCTCTGCTTCTCACTTGAAACAACTTTATGAGTCAAATACAGCATAATGGATCAGTACAGAAATTCCTACGGCTACCTCCATATACTTTTCATATTTCGATGAAAATAAGAGATTTGATTTCCAAAATATTAAATCGAGAAATTAAGTGTTGCACATTAGCAGAGGTTACAAGGTTAGGGTACTTACTTTCTCGTATTTTTCTGTTAGCCTCGATGAGATCTCGGCGGATATTGTCTCTAGCTTCCTCCACCATTTTCAGTTGTACCTTCAGTTCTGATACCTCTTTCAGGGCACCCTCTTTCTTACGCTGAATATCTCTGATCTGATTGGTCAGATCTTTGACTTCCTTTTCATGAGCATCCCTGCAAATACAATATATAATTCTTCATCAAAACAGGACTACATATATGGTGGGGTAAGTATGGATATAATTCTAAAAAAGAATAGAAGTTGAAAAAGTTTTCTCATTATAAAGAAATAGTAAGCCTAATAAAAACATGAACCACACAAAGCCGTGAGAATCCCAGGGTGTGCATGTGTAATGTATGTTTGATGATGACAGATGGACAGGCAGATGTACATGATGATTACAGGCAATACCCCAAGGCCAATTCAACCAAAGGGTAAAAACTATGAATGTGTTCAGTGTAAAGATGAACTTACGTAGATTCCTCAAACTGGACCCTGAAGTTTCTCAGCTCAGATTGGAGACCATTAATGCACTGCTTGTCTTGTTCTTGTCTCGACAAAGCTTCCCGTTTGAGACGTTCATACTCAGTCTGTTGATTCTCCAGCTCCATCAGGAGATTGTTGTTCTTCTCCAGTATTGTACCCTTCTCTTGGTCCATCAGGGAAAGAGCCTGTAACCAATAATATAACATTGTTATTAGGGAAAGGGCCTGTAACCAATAATTGAACATTGCCATAAGAGAAGAGGGGGAGACGTTTAGTTTAATGTCACACAAAAGATTATTTCACTCATATGGTGACAGCCAGTTTAGTGGCGGAGTACCCGGAGAGAACCACCACCCATTGGCAAGTAACTGGCAAACTTGCTCACATGCACCAACAGGGCTCGAACCCTTGCCGGTTCAGTGGTATGAGGGAAAGGGCCTGTAACCAATAATATAACATTGTTATAAGGGAAAGGTCCTGTAACAATAATCAAACGTCGTCATTAGAGAGTTTGATCGTCTTCAAAGCCCAGCATATGAATAAGAGTAAAATTTGAAGAAAGGGTCTAACCTGTTGTTTTTCATTTTCTGCAATCAGCAGTTGGTCATCCCGCTCTCTCTGTAACGCGATGTTCTCTTCGTTAAGTTCTTCTTTCTCTCGGTCAAACCGTCCACTCATTTCTTCTTTCTCCATGTTATTCTGATGGATGATTTCTTCCCTCTGAGATTCTAACTCCAGGCGTTGGTTCTCCTGCAGGGAAAAGTTATCACCGATTAAATAGAGTTTTCTACAGCTTCGTATATTATCAAATTTTGGCACTTTTCATGCCACATGATCCTTAAAAATTTAAGATGGCTTATACCTTGGCCATCAATAATGGCGGAACATTAAATAATTTAGGATGTTTGTTGCAAGCGAACATTTAAGAATTGGAAGTGTGTCATTTGTTCTGTACACTGGAGAACAGATAAAGGTGAAAAAGTTAGGCCAGTATAGCAGACCCCTTAGAACAGGGAGTTTCCTATTAAGATGAGCTGATATACACTACTGAGCCAAACGTTTAACAATGAATCATTCCCCATGAAGAGAAAAGGATACATGCCTTTTCACGACTTAGCCTCTCCACATCCTCCTCATGTGTCTGTTTCTCCTGTGACAGAGCCATCTGGAGGTCCTTCTCTATCTGTAGTGAGCGTGTGTTGAGTGCCTCCTTCTGTCTCTCTAAACGATCACACTCGTGCTCCTTCTCCTGTAAGATTCGCTGTATCTCCGCTGAAATCAAATGTCACAAACATCAATTTTTGTCTTGAGCGGTATTATTTTTTTGTGCATCAGTGAAAATTATTCTGCTATCTTAGCAAAATTTAATTCTGCATAAGCACTATTAGTATTCCATGTTAATTTCCACAGAAAATCAGATCATTCAAAGATCCTAGCTCTACAATTTGATTGGATAAGCTTGATTCTGAAGCATACATTCAAATGTTTAATTATATTATTGAAATGACTCAAGATGTCTCAGATCCTACTCACACTGTAGGTTCTCTTTCCTCAATAGTAGCTCCTGGTTTTCACCTTCCAATTGTTCCTTACGGGTCTCTAACTGGGAGATGACCTGCTGAGCCTCATACAGGGAGCCTTCTAGACTCTCTTTCTCAGAGCTCAGTGCCGCAATCACCTCACTCTGCTGGCGATTCTCCCTCTCTGATGCTGTCAGCTGAACGACCAGTTCACCCTTGTCCTGTGTCAGAACTTCCCTCTCCTTTGTCACGCTTGTAATAGTGACTGTGATGCGCTCCAAGTCACGTCTGGAAACGATCAGTTCGTCAGCCAGGGCTTGCTTTTGGCGTGAGATCTGTAACCAAAATATGGATGCAACAAGATTAAACTTTTGGAAAAATTCCGTTCTGGCATCAATTACTGATAAAAGAAACTGTTGAAGAAGACAACAAGTCCAGATATGTGTTTCAGTTAAATCATCAACAATCATGCTTTCCACCATGTCCACACAGCATAAACCTACGCTGTTGTAATCATACCATTATAAACTTGTATTGTTGTTTTTGAGAGGGCTCTATGAACTAATAATAATATAAAAAAAAAAAAAAAAAAAAATGTAAAGGAATAGTTTTCGTCAATACAAATTCATCAGTATTCTATACTTTGTATTTATTGTGAATATTGACATGTTTATGAGCAGGCGATGTCTCTATAAAAGTGTAGAATTGTGGAATTTAAGAACTGACGTGTGTCAATCTAATGTTGATTGATATTCCAATTTGAAGTATAATTCCTGTTTTCCCCTACTCTAAAATGAGCACACAGAAGAAGTGCTGTCACAAGAACTAAACATTTACATTGTTGAGTTGTTCTGTGACATCAGCTTTGTCTCGGACCAGGCCATGTATTTCCTCCTCTAGTTGTTGACGTGACATCTCGCTCAGTTCCAGTGTTTGGTTCAGTCCCATCTTCTCCGTATCCAGATCCATCTTCTCCTGTTCAACACGTACCAGTTCTTCACGCATACCCATCCGTTCCTGCTCCAGGCCTGACTTCTCCATCAACAGACATGATCGCTCAGCCTCCATCTGTAGAGGAAAATGTACACAAACAAGGTGAATAATTATTCTTAGTATTGAATTCTTAAGAGTCTAGTGCTTAATTTAACTTTTTACAAGTCTGCTTCTGTACATGTACTTTGGTCGAGAACAATTTTATCAATGATTTTCTAATCATTACCCACACATTAAAGAAACATAACTGAGAGAATATTGAGAGAACTTATTGTAGATTTCATACCTTAGATAGTATAAGTATTCCGCATTAACCAATTTATCTCTACATTTACCTTTCTAATCTGTACAGGACTCTGAATACATGACAAAGCTTTTCACAGTGCAACAGGTATAAGTACAAATCAGGGGTAGCTGTGTAAGTCTGTGTAGTATACATGAATAGCCTGGCACCTTATAAGTACTAAAAGTAATGTTATTGTTGCCTTTCACAATGGATCATGCTATGGTGTAATAGCAGGTAAGTTCTACCATACATTTCCATCTCTCTGATCATACCTGCATAATGATCTTGTTGAGCTCAATCTTATCCTGGCCCAGGCCTTCATTCAGAGCCTGCATCTTCAGCAGCGCGTCTCTCAGGTGACCTTCATCCTGATTCACTTTGTTGACTTCCAGCTCCAGTTCTGCCTTTTGCATCTCGGCTCTCGTCAGCGCCTCCCCGACCTCTGACCTTTGCTGATCTAGCACCTCCTTATCGAGGAGAGCTCTGTTCAGCGCTTCCTTCGTGGCGACTAGCTCCTCCTTCATATTGGAGACCTTATGTTCAGCCTGCTCTATCACTCGGTGACTGGTTAAAAGGTAAGTAATTACAGCGATGTGTAAATGAAGGCAAAGTATTGGGCAATAGTGTCATTATAAGTACAGGTGATAAATCAACTGAAGCAAAAGTAGATGTTGAAATAATGACAGATTAATGTAGGACAATAGCATATGCTATATGGTGATATATTATCAGATGAAGTACAATTTTTCATCTATAAATAATGGAGTGAATAATAAATTGGAATCGGAAATACATGTAGATGAAAATGTACAATAACATTTTTGAGAAGATTATCTTATCTATTCAATTTGCCTAATCATTCTAGGGTGACGAGATTAATAGAGTGATGAATTGTCAATACATTTTACTGAGTGTCTAAATTCTGCACTGAGAATTCTGTGTAAAGTTTGTATTTTGCAATAGTTAAACATTACAATTGAGTCTGTTTTATTTCTCCTCCCTTACCATCTCTCATTCTCTTTGATCTGTCTATCTTTGTCTTTATTCATATCATCCTTTTCATCCTCCAGTTGGTCACGTTGTCGTTGTAGCTCTGCATTAGCACTCTGTAGTTTCTCATTCTCACTGTTGAGAGCTTCGATCTGTTCATTAAGGGCTCCTCTCAGCTTTTCTAACTGAGATTTCTCTGTGTCTGCTGCAGTCAACACATTCTTGATCCTGTCTCGGTCCCGGCTTGAGTCTTCACGATCTCTGCGACTAAAATATGAAACAAAGTTGGCAACCTACATGTACTTATTTCCCGATTATGCATATATATGTCCATAGCTAGATATACAAATATTTGAATGCTGGATTCTCTGGATTGTAACTCAAAATACTGCAAATACTCAGCAAGGAATTTGAAATAGTGACTGTAAATTGGATTATTTAAGACATGTTAATCTCCCACAAAATTTGATCAGACACATTTCGGCACAGGGATAAAACAATCAACATGGTTAGTTCGATGCATGTGGTGTAGACACTTACGCAAGGTCAACATCATCCTTGAGCTGTAATATGGTGTATTCCATACGTCTACGTTCATTTTCCACATCATCGAGCTGTTTACGAACAGATGTGTGTTGGTCCCGACTGGCGTTCAATTTGGCACGCAACTCTTGCACCTGGAGTTGACGTTTATTCAGAGCTGCTTGGACAGCTGAGAATGTGGCATCCGCGAATGCAGGAGAGCGTGATCGACCTCGGGGTGAGATGGAACGTGTTCGGGTTGGAGATCGAGATTGGAGATGCTGAGGTGACCTTGCCCTTGGAGATAGAGATCGGTCTCGGAATGTTTTTCGCAAAGTGTCGCTGCCATCGCTTTCGTCAATGTCGGCATCGTTTATCACAGCTTGGGCTATATCACGGAGGGCTGCGTGTAAGCTGTCCGTATCTTCACGGATCTGTCTGGCAGCATCATTCTCTGGTAGCTCGGTATCACTCACTACTTCGCCTGCACGAGCCTCCAGCTGGGCAATGGTCCGTTGTAGCGTACTGACAGTCTTATTCTTATCCTCACACTGTATCTTCAGTTTCTCATTGGCTATCATCAACTCGTTGATTCTGCATGAGCAAAAGAACCAAAGATGAATAAAAAACATATACAATACCAGTACACAGAGTATTGTTGGACTATGATCAGAAAAAACTTGGATTTGCATATTTAGGGCACATGTTGACCAAATTGTATCTCTAGAACATATCTGTTACATTAGGGTAGCATGCTGATATAGTTGTATACAACTCTAGCATAGATTCCAGCTATTGCAGGGCAGTATGGTTATGAGCAGTTAGTTTCTTCCGATTTAGAATACAAATGACTCACTTGGAATTAAGATCGGCGCTGTGGACATCATACTTGGTCTGTAGTTCAATGACTTCTTTCACTTTGTCTCTGAACTGGTTCTCTATGGAGATCTTCTGTCCTATCTCACGATCCAATGTTACCTGAGCATTTATATAGACAATATATTAGGGACACTTGAAAAGGTGGATAAATTCAACATATAGTCAATGTATACATCGTCCTGAAATCATTAGTTCACTGGATGTAATATTGTTCGTGGTTGGGTCAAACTGTGCTGGTTAGGTCAAACTGTGCTAGATCGGCATAAAATTTATTTTATTCTTGAAACACAATGCCATTCAAAGCACAAACAATAAGATGTCAGTGTCTAATTTCAGGGAATTATGACCATTACTATTTCACTCTTATGTAGGTCTATCAGATATCCTCTATTCCTTTATCCCTTTCTCAAGGGTCCTTAATTGGCTGAATGTATATATCTCATAATATACTGGAGATTCCAATCATATAATTGAATGACATGGCCTTACCTGAGACTGTGTATCACAATTACGCATGTTGGCGCTGAGATTGAGACAAGCCGACTGGAGACTGCGTGTGCCCTTGGTCATATCTGTGCGCATGTGAGACATGTCACGCTCAGTGGCCGTCTTCATCTCATTGAACTGTCGACGGAATGACACCACCGCTCGCCACAATGACAACAACCTGCCATGTTCATTACTGAAATACTCATTAAATGACTGAAAAAGAAAATCAAGAGGTTTGCTTAGAAAGCAGTTGACCACAGATGGATTAAATGCAACAGATATCTTTTCAAAGTAATATGCTACACATAGTGCCAAACCAGTTATTAAGCCATAATACAAATGTTTTACCAGGTGATAGTTCAAATATCAAGTCTTAATGACAGAAAACCAAATGAAACCCATAAAATTCTTATACTAAGAGGAGACAACTCTTCTAAACTTAGTTACCTGTTCTTCCTCTCTCCACTCGGCCTCCTTGGCCTCCAACTCTTCACGGGCTCGCTGCCAGTCCTGGGTCAGCTTGTGGATATCAGCGTTCAAGCTCTGATTGGCTGCCTGAGCCTGGTCCAGCTGTTCACGTAACATAGCATTAACATGCTCCAGACTTGCACTCCTGAAGAGAAAAAAAAAGATATAGTGTTGACAATTTTGTTCATAGAATTTTATTGCATATACAACAGTACATTACTGTCTATCTTCAAATGAGATTACTTTGAGGGATGGCTATTTGCTTAAGATGTCATTAATAGATGTGAAAAACTGGATTAACGTAAGTCAACTTATTAGAGAAAATACATCATAATATTTGAATGTTTATCATAGTTTTATAATGAACTGTGTTGAAATAGTAGCATGTTTACTGTACTGTTTTTCCTCACCTTTGTTGTTCCTCCTCCAGTTTAATGAGAGCGGTCTCCAGATCCATGGCATGATCATTCTCTGCTAACTTCAAACGCTGCTCCGCGCTGTCAAGTCTCTGTTTTAATGTGTCTGCAGAACTTTGGACCTACACATAAAGAAAATTCACATCGCTCAAAACAACATTGTATAATTACTGGAGCTAGCTGTCTGGCAATGGGTTCGGGTTTCGAATTTGGATCTGCATCTTTTGCAGAAAAGACTTTGTCCTTGTGTAATAAAAGGTGTAGTAATCATCTGTACTTAGTATTTATTCAGCTTTACAATTGGGTGTATGCCTGTTGATGTTTGAAATAAATAAATAGTATTGTAAGACAAATTATCTATTAATAGATCACATTTAGGATATTAACAGTGTTAATACAATCTTTGACAATAAGAGTTATTGAGATCAGAATCAGTATTTGTATTCAAATATAGAGAACACTGGAAGTAAATATCATAATTTCCAAATAAATTGATAAACATTTCAAATTGTGTCAGTATTGTTGTCAAATACATACATATATTAACATTAAATACATCCTTGAAAGCACATTTGTAAATTTGAACATGATAAAGATATCACAACAGTTGAGACAACAGTATATGGAATACATTGTAACATTGTTAGTGAGGTGAATACCAATACTGCTATGTACATAATTAGGGGCTGTCCACACATTACATAACAAAGTAGGAAGTTTATGGTTAACTTTCTGAATAGATATGTTACATAATCTGTGCATAGTCCCCATATATATGATCTACAAGAGACCAGTTAGTGAAATAATTACTCAGAGAAATCTGATCAAAATAATTAATCAAATGTAAAAATTTACAGTTATTAAATGTATATATTTGTCGCTACATTTAATGAAGAGTAGGGTGAAGATATCATTTTTTAATAATTTTATGCAGAAGCGAGACCTACCAGGAAGTTGTATACGTTACAAGTATGGTATTCCAGAGTGAGTGAGATATCCTCTTTCTCCTCATCCTCAGCAATGGTTGAACAACGTTTCAAAGATCTCGCCATACTACTTAATACACCTTATCTCTTTAATCATTATCACAGTTTCTGTATGAACTTGACTAATTGTAAAGCCTGAGCTTATAAAGATGATGGAAATTCAAAATATTCCATTTAGCACAGATGCCAGAGTCCGTTACAGCATTGTTTGGTTTAGATTGCAATTTTTGTAATGCTGAATTGAAGTCATATGCAAATCTGAATACGTCACAGAGTTTGGGACTGCTATTGTAATTGTTTCAAAATTACAAGCATCTGAGTTCATATCTGTGAGACTTGTGCTTGTAACAGATTGACGATCAGGTCACACACATATACAATATATGGTTGACCAGTGTATTACATTTACAGTTATCTGAGCACATATATCACAGCAGTATCACTCAACATATATCTGCAGTGACTGTACTTTACAACCAATATAGTATGTTTTAGACCTCCATATATTAGAACATATTCCAGGAAATATGCACCAGCATTGACATGTTCCCAATTGTATTCAACCTGCAAAGCTATCTGTAGCCACGTCTTCCCAGGTCGTTGTTGTAAAATTCACAGATAGGTGACAATATCTGCACCAGTAGGCTATAGATTTTCAGCTGAGTACATTGCACAAAGCACATGTCGAGAGCGGAGAACACAGCAATATGTGACAATTCATGATTTTATGGAGTATCACATTTCCTAAGCTGTCTATGAGAATAACGTACGCCGCGATCAAAAATACAATGCCTTCTCAACTACAAATAGAATATTTTTGCCAGCTAGAGTATTTCCTGTTAACACATTTCAATCAATATTTTAAGCTCATTGCTTGTAGTATCCTACAGCAATGCTCAGTTCATTCCACATTCCCCTCACAACTAGCTTCCTCCATAAGCATGGACATTCTCCTTACAAGAGTACTGTCTTCCAGTTAAAACTAAAATCCAGTATACAGAGACTATGGGCTATATGACAAAAATAATCTGTTATTTGCTTATTATTCTCATTAAAATCCTATGACCTAATTTCAGAGAAATTTAAATCCTGGACGGAAGATCATTAAGATTAGGGATTTAGTTAACCTAAAAATAGCAACTCTAATAATTACATGTCAATAGGACCATTATTAAGGTTCTCAGTGTCATT
Organism: Hanleya hanleyi; assembly: GCA_036873755.1. NCBI lineage: Eukaryota > Metazoa > Mollusca > Polyplacophora > Lepidopleurida > Hanleyidae > Hanleya > Hanleya hanleyi. The sequence goes on from JAVTVY010022912.1 coordinate 39,315, forward strand.
TTCAAAAAGATTTTTTTCCCCCTAAATTATACCAAATATCAAGGTCAATTATCTGAAGATGAATTAAGCTTGAATTAGGTCAGTAGCTAGTTATTTCTGCTATTACCATACCTTGCAGAGTATTCAATAATCAATAGATTCAATTAAGATTGAGTTTATTGTTTGGAATAAGATTATATTAACTTCCAAATGACTCTCATTAAGTTACCAAATGGTATTCATATGAAAGCCAAAATCAAATCCAAATATGGTTCATCTTGACCATCTGTATATGTATCTGAAATTAATTCAACCCAGAAATGTTGCAAAACAATGTGATTGTTTAACTGAAATCCATACATTTACAGTGCAGGTTTGTGAAGGGTGAAATCTTCCTGGAATCCAGAAAGTGTTCAGTACAACAACAAAAAATACTGTGAATGGTGAAAATTTAAGAAAATAGGAAAAAACATGTTCTAGAAAATGTATCACAACTCCATCACCAAGGGAAACACTAGAAATTTTCTGATAGTGTATGTCAAAGAACCGTTGAAAGAGAGGACAGTGGGAATGAAGTGATCGACATACACAGTTGGACAAACTTATCAATTAGCACTAAAATTATGCTACAAATACTAGAAAATTTTGTCATATTGTAGAACATTTCAGTGACTCCAGTTCATGAGATTTTCTTTCAAAAGATGTAATTTTATTGGTAAATTTAAAACATTTTCATGGAGACTGATTGGTCAGAATGGTCAAGTAATCAACAGTGTTAATAACTGAAGTAGAGTTCCATTTCTAATTGTTAGACTTTAACAATATGGCTACCTCTAAAAAGAATGTTGAATGAATTGTTCAAACTTCAATCTACCTGTAGGTACTATTAGATAAGATATGTTAAAGATATTGAAGTACATCTACGAGAAGTAATTTCTATGTTGATCATACTGTAACAATAAAGATTAGTTCTACTTAAACTGGGTCATATTCTTCCACTACTTCAGTTCAAAATACCAAAGTTCAGAGAAATTGAGCATGGACATTTTCAATCTAGATTTTGTAAGGAATTTAGACAATAAAGCATTCAACAGGTCAGAAACAGCTGTTGTTGCCACACAAGCAAATACAAGCTCAGGATTTATTATATTTTCATATGAAGCTGGCTATCATCTAAGAAAGGGAAGATTTCCCCTACATGTCGGTCCTACACAGGCAAGTACTCACGGTGACTATACGGGTGGTAGTCGAGCTTTTACTCGAACTCGATTTAGACCGGTTACTGAGACCATGACGGGTCAACGTGGCTTCCAGTTCCGCGGTCTTATGCTTGTATTCAAGAACCTAAAGAGCAGTATGCAAAAGATGCGAGAAAGATAACGTAGAGTGAACACCATGAAAACATAAATCCCACACAGCCATCAAACCACACCAGCAGTTTTTTTACGAGGGTTAACACGATTCACGTTTAACCCTCTCTTACCGGGTTCATCTTTAAGGATGTCACCTCTCCTTCTAGTTCTAGACATTTCTGTTTGTACTGAAGCACCTGTAGTGTAAGGAAACCATAGGGTTAATTGCTGGAAGAAAACAGTCAATGTCATAACAACAACAGCATGTGTTGTTTACCTTGTGACTGTACCGATGTAAGTCCAAGTTTTTGGCTCGGGTCATGTCTTCTAAATCCTGACATTTTCTCTTGTACTGCAAAAGCTGCAACCAGAAGCATTTCAATCTACTGATCAGAGATGATCAGAACCCTTAGGCATTTGCACTATATTTGCATGCAGAACTGTCAAGATCAGATGCAGGATAAGGTCAGATGCCGGACAAGGTCAGACAGAGTTCAAGGTTAAATCCCATCTGCGATTTTGAAGATAAGGAAAATTTTCAAAATTCAAGCTCAAAGTCTATAGTTAAGAACCGAGGCAAAAAATACATATGGAAAATTATTGATTCCGGAACAATATTCTGAAGAAATTTTTTACATTATCCTACCATCTCATTGCAGACAAATATATATTTGCCTCAAACTCAAAAAATGTAAAATATTCTGCCATAAACATGACCATGACAGTAGTAATCATATATGTGAGACATACCTTAGCTTGTAGTTTCTGCACAAGCTGTGCTTGTCTCTGTTGTCCATCTTGATATGCTTGAAGTTTTCGCTTGTAACTTCCATGCTCATCCTCAAGTTTCCGTCGGAGGTCGATGTTCTGTTGTACGACTGTTTTAGAGGCATAGTCCCCAGTTTCTAGACCCTCCCCCTTCAACGAGTTTTCCAACTGAAGAACAAGAAATAAAATTTATTAACTAGAAGATAAAGAAGGTGAAGATCGCCTAGGTGCCACGGTCCACCACACTGAACTGAGAGGATCTGAGGTCAACAGCTCAATATCCATACATGGGGAATGTTAATCTTCAAAGACTTTCAGTTGGGTACCTGAAATATAAAACCTAACTGGACTGTAACTGTTAAAGATGTATGGAGGAAATATATTTTAAAACACTTTGGTGAAAACTCTACACAAATACATCAACAATGAACACTAATTTACCCAGAACATCCTTCTGCTATTTCATTACTTGTGACACATTCATGTCTGTGCAATTTTCCAATGAGACAAGAGAAAAAAAGATGATACACCGTATAGTGAGTTAATAAGTTTAAATACTTGCTTCTTTGAGTGTTCTTCTACGTCCTGGGATTCCTGAAGTAGCTTCCATATTTTTTTTTTCACAGTTTACAACTAAACAAGAACTGTTTTGAATAATGAACTATGTCTAAAAGTGTGCAGGTACTGTACCCTAATTACGCTCATATACCAACACATATGCCACTACGACTCTCCTTGTACATTACCCTGTTTTCCCCCCACTGATTCAAACTGCCTGAAGTTCACCTGTTGACCAATTGAGAGGCGCTTTATCTGCGTTATCGAATTGTTTCATGCTTCATTCATGCTGGATTCATCCTAACACTGATTGGTTGATATCTGTACATGTGATATTACACACAAAAATAGAAACTGATAAATCCGCAGTCTGAGTTTGAAAATGGTTAAACATTCCTTGTATTGCGCGAAGTTAACAGCCTGGTGCCACCGGTGATTGAATTCTGTCGCTCTCCAGGGACATCTGACACAGCATGGTCAAAGATGGTTTGAACCACAAAAAATTGTAATGAAACTCTTGACACATGAAATTAATAAGATACAATCTGATCTTGGACAATCCATTTGATTACAGTCACTGAGGTAAACACTATCCAAAATGCTGTTTATGAAATAGATTACCATTGGTCCTCCGTAATTGAATGTTCACAGCGCCCCCTATTGGCCAATAGATCAATATTAGCAGTATGAATCAGCGGGGCAACAAGTATAGTGAAAGGGATGTAGTGACACAAGCTGTATATGAACGTATACTGTAATACGATGACGTTATCTACTGAAATACTAGCATATCCCAAGTTTTCCAACATTATTTTGTAGTCCAGAATAACATACAATATTCAGTCTGTTGTTAAATTCCAGTGAGTGATGCCAGTACAAAGAATCCAGGTGTTGTACTCGATATGGTTTCAAATTATGTTCTCGCAAATCTTCAAGGGTACACTTCAGTCAGTGTCATAAATCTGCTAAAGTATCCAGGTATACAATTCCACAACTTCGCTTCAACGGGCCAGCTTAAACATCAGCGTACCTGCCACAACATAAACTATTTTACCACAGAGAACATTCATGTACAGCCAAAAACCAGTCAAGTTGACAGTGATTTGTTGTGACAATTATATCAGCATAATAATACATTATTCATGGTTCATCATGAATTCCCACTTTTGCCCGAAACTGGTCATAATTCCTTCTTCTTCATCAAGTCTATGTTCTCTCTCGCGTATCTCAACGAATTATTTCACGGTAACCAACCAAATCAAAGAAAAATGCTTTAGCCTACTCCTAAATTTGTCGTTGAGGATTGCCTAGTAAGGTGACAAACATATGATCAAAACAGATACTTGAGTAAGACATGTGTAATGCCTCAGAGATTTTCACTTTTATCCCTAAGCACTACCATAGTATTTTACTGGGTTTATCTGGGTAGAACTGTTACACTCAAAGTAAGACAATTAATGGAGTAACATGAACAGGTTGGTGTAGATAAAGTTTCCCTTCAGCAAATGGAAATCTTGGTTAATTATATGCGGGCTGGGTTCAGATTACTGCTCTGTTCTAGGTGAACCAGTTCTAGCTCAGGACTGAATTATTTCCTAAAGAAAGACCTGCCAACTCAATCAGCTTATGTATTTGATACCTTTAATCCCGAGTTATATTTATAGGCATATTATCTATGCTCAAACAAATAATAGTTACTTATTATGAAATTAGGGACGTCCATAAATTACATAATGCTATATGGTGCAAAGCAGTATAATATTACTAGAACTGGTATTCGAGATATAAGCAGAGTAACATGTGTACAAGAGTTGCTTCCCCTGATGTTATCAAGAAACATGAGCTTCACATTTTTTGACTAAATTACTTTCTCCATGATACAATATAGGACAGTTGAGTCATCTTGTCAGCACTAAGCAGTAATGGAAGGGGGGGGGGGAGGGAGGTTGATGGGGCACTATAGCAAATTCAATGAATGGACATGGGCAGTCCTCTTCCAGAAGCGAAATCATTGACTCTATGTCAATGTGGAAAAAATAATCGTGTTTTTTTTGGTACTGGAACAACTAATTCAAAAGTAGTAGTCATATACTTCGATCATATACTGTACCCATTACCTGATAATACATGCTGATCTACTTGCTATGAGGTGGTGAGATGAAATGTAGAGGGTTAACTATTGCAGGGTCTTATATCTAAATTCTGATATTTCAGGGAGGAGGTCTGGACATGTTCCTGGAGTTATCCCCCCTGTGGAGAGTTGCCAGACAATATCTCCCTGGTTACACACATGTAAGTACTTGACCTCTGAGGACAGCCTGAGGTTAATCCCATCATAATGGTGGAATTAATGCTATAAACTCTCATAGAAAACAAACAACAGAATTAAATTGTCCTTAGTGAACCTAAACAGAGTAAAGCTGTTTATGTGAAAAAATGTATTCAAAACTTATTATTTCCTGTCCATTAGCATCAGCACACTTGAGGTACAAATTGTGACTTTACAGAAGAAAGTAAATGTATGACTATATCAGTCAGTAATCTTAAAACAGGCCATGTTACTGGCAACAACTTGATATAGGTGCATAGTGAGCTGTTGATGGGACTTATTGCTCAATGCTGAACACCATGTTAAATTTAACTGTCTCTCTAATTGCTCAATGCACGAAGAGTTGTTACTCCAAGAAGCATAATGAGAATGGGCCTTTAGCAGGCTACAAGCCCAAATGAAAATGGTTCTTTAAACATTTAGAACAATCCTATAGGAAATCTACAGGATTGTTCCAAAATTCCTATAAGACTATTTTCTGTGTAATTGCACATTTTTACCTGCAGTCTCAATTCATGGGTTTACTGTATTAAGCTATCTTAATCAACTACAATTAGTTTTTCTCCACTGAATAATATAAGAATAAAGTGTACATTTTTCCCCCCAAATACATGTATGTTAAAGCATAAACTCGTCAGAATTGTTAGCATAAATATCAGATTATTCCCTACTTGAGGCTGGACAGTGGGGGAGTTCAGCATGTAAGGATACTTGAGGCTGGACAGTGGGGGAGTTCGTCATGTAAGGATCTTCAAACCGGGAACACCGTTTGCAATACAGCTTGTCAGGTAGCTTTTCCAGGTTTAACAATGGTCCCTACATGTGGTCACCTAGCTATATTGTGTTTGCCTTACATGACGAATATGCCGGACATTGTCACTGATTATTAGAAGAAGACATGGTTCTGATTTCTGTTCTTGTGTATCAACACTGAATTTATTTCACAGACTTATACTAGATTTATTAGTGCTACTACTACACATTAATGACTGCTTCATCATACTATAGTTAGTGATTGTTGTATTGCACACTTGACTCATGGCTCTACAAAACCAGGGATCTACAAACAAATCTGAGTTAAGTCATTCTAAACTGGCACTAATTGTTAGTTGACAGACATACCGTAACAGTCTTTGATGAGTTTCTTTCATATACACTCTGAAAGTAAGCATTTAGCAAATGAACATAATGTTGAGTTTTCTTTGGACAAAACCACTAACTACTAGTATGTAGGTTTTCAAATCAAAATGGCAACAGACACATTAATTCATTGTTAAAATTACAATTTTTTTTTACCAATTTCAGGTAACTACATGTACAGATACATGTCGAGGGGATTCCAAGGAGGAAATTAAATAAGAACTGAGGCCAAAAATCACATCTGAATTTAATATCTTTGATAAAAAAAATTTTTACAACCAAGTTTCATTTCATTTTGTAATTGTCATGTCTTGTTTAGTTTGCACCAGGTATATGTATCTACATTCCAGATCATGTGAACAGTACATAAGCCTTGTCACAGAACCTATGGCAGGCCTAATAAGATAGATGGGTTTGTAGGTATGACAATCCTGGGTAGTCTTGGACCTACCTGAAGTCACTTATCAGGTACAGACTGACCTGCCCTAACCTGTTATTACATGTCACTGCATGTGTCCAGGTGAATGAATTTAACATCCAGGTAACTAACTATTCTCTGTCCTAATAGCATGGACTAAATGTCTACTCTAAAGCCGTGCCAGTCTAACCGTATCTAATATATTCCAGTCCCAGTCATTAGCACCGAGCTCAAAAGGTGCATGAAACGTTTCACACTGCCGGAATTGATATCGCGCCTTTTGGACACGAATATGACACATGGTTGAATGTATTTTAATTGCCCGACAATACAAAGTTATGGCCCAGGGTTGTTGGATCAAGAAAGAGCTATACCTGCAATGTTGTAAATTCTATTTATGTACATGTGCAGTGTCTATGGTACACTAGAATAGATTTTGTCAAAAACCTATATTTGTGTCTATTGTTTTGTTTTTCTGCTGATGGGAAACATTTTAGAACATGAATAACTTATCATATAAATTTGACTTATCTTGAACCTGGGTTTCTTCTAGGGGTGATTTGTCACTGAAATAATCTCCTTTTTCACAAAAAAAAAGAAAATCTAAAAAAAAATCATTTCTATTTGAAATTTTATTATAAATAGTATTTTATTTGTTTTGAAAGATGAAAGTCAACCTTGAACTTGTGGCTCTCGGGTGCTGGAAATGGCTCCAATAGCATATCTGAGCATAGTACACTGCATAATGCAGTGTGATTCACCATGCTGCATGTGCACAGCTCAATTTATTTTTCACAAAACAGAAGTAAAAGACCCCTATTCAAAATCTCTAGGTGAAACCCTGTGATCCTATATGCAAATAAAGTGGTAAGTGATATTTACAGCAATTAGATTTTAACTCATTGTTTTCACATGAATCAAGTTTCTGAAAGTTAGTAAAATTAATAGTTCATTTATATAACAACCTGCCCCCAATTATGCCTTAGCCCTGACAATTTGTTTTATTTATTATTTTTGTTCTGCAGTGTTCACAAGAAGTTGTTTTAGCATTGTGTACCGACACACAGAAATTCGTATTTCACACACGATTAGAGAACTAATTTATGCTGCTACAGTTGTTCCATAATATATGTGTTTGAACGAGAATAAATATATTCAATATATTCCTGTATGCACACTACAATATAACACCAGAAACGATCGAATAAATTTACATGGCCTTTTAGTCTCATTCAAAGAATGGAAACTGAATGCACTGGACACAACTGCCAATGTAAACAACTCAACTGTCTAATATGTCAAATATTCTGTAAGCACTGAGTGACAAATCACTATTGTGTAGAGTATGGACTAAAGTATGTTCCCCTCAAAAGAATGGAGCTACCAGCACCAACGGTTGTTATACAATTCAAAGCTGTCAGGTAGTATAGGTGCAAACATATTACTTTCTCAACAGCAGACAAGAGAACATTTTCTAAACATTAAACAAATATTGAGCTGCATATCTGGTTTACATCTATTAGTTTCAATATTTGCAATATCAGAACCTGGAAACTATACTAGTGTGTGTATCATGTTTATCAATCATGTCAATTCCTATAAAAAAACCCTGACAATTCTAATAAAAGAAAACCCATTTTTGAATTCACAAATGTGTCAAGATAACTAATACTGCAAAATAATGAATCTTTTATGCCAGAAAAGTTCAAGTCTAGACACTTTAACCCTATCCATCTTTTGGGGAAAGGCAAATTTGCTTTCCTTTCACTTAAGCTTCTCACAATCAGTGAGTATATAACACAGGAAGGAAGCAATCAGAGATTGCTCAATTGTATGCCCCCCCTTCCGCTTTAATCCAACACTGCCCCGCCATTGTTCTGTTGTTTATTGGTTGGTGGAGGCCTAATTTGGATAATTATAAAAATACTGTTTCTGTCACTTTTTTTGCCATGCCTCACATAATACATATTCCAAGTATCAGCCAACAAGTGATAATACGATGTTTCGATGCAAGATGGTCGCCAGGGCTTTCGCCAAATCCGAAAATGAGACCTGGTTATGAGACCTACATTCCTTGGGAGTATATTGTGGTGAAATTATGAAGCGATCAGTGAACTTTGAATTTTGTACCCAATTCACTCTTTTTGGGGCAACTTCATACTTTAACTTCAGGACCTATGTTGTCTGCTTTGGAATGTAGGATAACATATAATATAGCCATTTTTCTGGTCCAAATCGGTTATGGACTGAGATCCAGCCTGGACAAATGAATATATCCCATTCACTTTAGTTTTGATAAACAAAGGGCCATAACTCTTGAAAATATAACCGAAAGCAGAGAAACTTCACGCTGCACACCAATGGGTCACTGACCACATATCATGCAAATTTCATACTTGTCCATACAATATTAACCGAGATCCAGCCCTACAAGTCTCAAAGATTTGAAGAAGAAAGGGCCATAACTGTTGAAAATATACGCGAAATGTGGAGAAACTTCACGCTGCACAACTACAGGGCACTGACCACATATCCTGCAAATTTCATAATTGTCCATACAATATTAACCGAGATCCAGCCCGGAAAAGTCCCAATTCACACAAATTTGAAGAAAAAAGGGCCATAACTCTTGAAAATATATGCGAAACGCGGAGAAACTTCACGCTGCACAACTACGGGGCACTGACAACATATCCTGCAAATTTCATAGTTGTCCATACAATATTAACCGAGATCCAGCCCGGACAAGTCCCAATTCACGAAGAATTCAGGAACGAAGGGCCATAACTCTTGAAAATATAAGCGAAACGTGAAGAAACTTTACGCTGCACAACTGTGGGGCACTGACCACATATCATGCAAATTTCATACTTGTCCATACAATATTAACCAAGATCCAGCCCGGACAAGTCCCATTCACAGAGATTTCAGAAAAGGGCCATAACTCTTGAAAATTATACCGGAACTCGGAAAAAACTCAACGCTGCACATCTACGAGGCACTAGCCACATTCCATGCAAGTTTCAATCCTGTCCCTCAAATATTAACCGAGATATTGCTCGGACAAGAAATTCGGACGGACAGACAGACGGACGTACCCACATTTGAGCCTTATGTGGATTTTTGCTTAAGTGGTTGATGAGTCAGTACCAGAAGTGCTAAGGTGGTTACAAATATTTTTGGGTATAATACAGCCTTAAGTGGTGGGGGTGGTATGTCCGTACTTGTGTTGTTTATACCTACCAGTCCAACACTATAGTGGTTATGTGTCCTTACTTGTGGGGTTTATACAGTCATTTGTCCATACTTGTGTTGTTTATACCCACCAGTCCAACACTAGAGTGGTTATGTGTCCTTACTTGTGGGATTTATACATAGTCATTTGTCCATACTTGTGCTGTTTATACCTACCAGTCCAACACTAGAGTGGTTATGTGTCCTTACTTGTGGGGTTTATACATAGTCATTTGTCCATACTTGTGTTGCTTATACCTACCAGTCCAACACTAGAGTGGTTATGTGTCCTTACTTGTGGGGTTTTTGTCATTTGTCCATACTATAGTGCTGTTTATGCAGTGCAACACTAGAGTGGTTATGTGTCCTTGCTTGTGAAGTTTATAGTCATTTGTCCATGATACTTGTGTTGTTCATACCTACCAGTCCAACACTATAGTGGTTATGTGTCCTTACTTGTGTGGTTTATACAGTCATTAAGGGCGGACAATAACCTATCCTTCTAAGGACGGACACTACGACAGAGACAATACAGTTGTAAAACACTGTCGAGTCAAAGCAAACCACTCAGGACATGGACTCCACTTCCCCTCAAGGAATGGACAAAGATACCACACAAGGCATGGACAGAAAACAACCCTCAAGGACGGACAGTAACCTATCCTCCTAAGGACGGACACTACGACAGAGACAATAAAACACTGTCGAGTCGAAGCAAACAACTCCGGACATGGACTCCACTTCCCCTCAAGGAATGGACAAGGATACCACACAAGGCACGGACAGATAACAACCCTTAAGGACGGACAATAACCTATCCTCCTAAGGACGGACACTACGACAGAGACAATACAGTTTTAAAACACTGTCGAGTCGAAGCAAACCACTCAGGACATGGACTCCACTTCCCCTCAAGGAATGGACAAAGATACCACACAAGGCATGGACAGATAACAACCCTTAAGGACGGACAATAAGCTATCCTCCTAAGGACGGACACTACGACAGAGACAATACAGTTATAAAACACTGTCGAGTCGAAGCAAACCACTCAGGACATGGACTCCTCTTCCCTTCAAGGAATGGACAAAGATACCACACAAGGCATGGACAGATAACAACCCTTAAGGACGGACAATAACCTATCCTCCTAAGGCCGGACACTACGACAGAGACAATACAGTTATAAAACACTGTCGAGTCGAAGCAAACCATTCAGGACATGGACACCACTTCCCCTCAAGGAATGGACAAAGATACCACACAAGGCATGGACAGATAACAACCCTTAAGGACGGACAATAACCTATCCTCCTAAGGACGGACACTACGACAGAGACAATACAGTTGTAAAACACTGTCGAGTCGAAGCAAACCACTCAGGACATGGACTCCACTTCCCCTCAAGGAATGGACAAAGATACCACACAAGGCATGGACAGATAACAACCCTTAAGGACGGACAATAACCTATCCTCCTAAGGACGGACACTACGACAGAGACAATACAGTTTTAAAACACTGTCGAGTCGAAGCAAACCACTCAGGACATGGACTCCACTTCCCCTCAAGGAATGGACAAAGATACCACACAAGGCATGGACAGATAACAACCCTTAAGGACGGACAATAAGCTATCCTCCTAAGGACGGACACTACGACAGAGACAATACAGTTGTAAAACACTGTCGAGTCGAAGCAAACCACTGAGGACATGGACTCCTCTTCCCTTCAAGGAATGGACAAAGATACCACACAAGGCATGGACAGATAACAACCCTTAAGGACGAACAATAACCTATCCTCCTAAGGTCGAACACTACGACAGAGACAATACAGTTGTAAAACACTGTCGAGTCGAAGCAAACCACTCAGGACATGGATACCACTTCCCCTCAAGGAATGGACAAAGATACCACACAAGGCATGGACAGATAACAACCCTGAAGGACGGACAATAACCTATCCTCCTAAGGACGGACACTACGACAGAGACAATACAGTTGTAAAACACTGTCGAGTCGAAGCAAACCACTCAGGACATGGACACCACTTCCCCTCAAGGAATGGACAAAGATACCACACAAGGCATGGACAGATAACAACCCTTAAGGACGGACAATAACCTATCCTCTTAAGGACGGACACTACGACAGAGACAATACAGTTGTAAAACACTGTCGAGTCGAAGCAAACCACTCGGGACATAAACTCCACTTCCCCTCAAGGAATGGACAAAGATACCACACAAGGCATGGACAGATAACAACCCTTAAGGACGGACAATAACCTATCCTCCTAAGGCCGGACACTACGACAGAGACATTACAGTTGTAAAACACTGTCGAGTCGAAGCAAACCACTCAGGACATGGACACCACTTCCCCTCAAGGAATGGACAAAGATACCACACAAGGCATGGACAGATAACAACCCTTAAGAACGGACAATAACCTATCCTCCTAAGGACGGACACTACGACAGAGACAATATAGTTGTAAAACACTGTAGAGTCGAAGCAAACCACTCAGGACATGGACTCCACTTCCCCCCAAGGAATGGACAAAGATACCACACAAGGCATGGACAGATAACAACCCTTAAGGACGGACAATAACCTATCCTCCTAAGGACGGACACTACGACAGAGACAATACAGTTGTAAAACACTGTCGAGTCGAAGCAAACCACTCAGGATATGGACACCACTTCCCCTCAAGGAATGGACAAAAATACCACACAAGGCATGGACAGATAACCCTTACGGACGGACAATAACCTATCCTCCTAAGGACGGACACTACGACAGGGACAATACAGTTGTAAAACACTGTCGAGTCGAAGCAAACCACTCTTTACATGGACACCACTTCCCCTCAAGGAATGGACAAAGATACCACACAAGCCATGGACAGATAACAACCCTTAAGGACGGACAATAACCTATCCTCCTAAGGACGGACACTACGACAGAGACAATACAGTTGTAAAACACTGTCGAGCCGAGGCAAACCACTCAGGACATGGACTCCACTTCCTCTCAAGGACTGGGCAAAGATACCACACAAGGCACGGACAGATAACAACCCTTAAGGACGGACAATAACCTATCCTCCTAAGGACGGACACTACGACAGAGACAATACAGTTGTAAAACACTGTCGAGTCGAAGCAAACCACTCAGGACATGGACACCACTTCCCCTCAAGGAATGGACAAAAATACCACACAAGGCATGGACAGATAACAACCCTTAAGGACGGACAATAACCTATCCTCCTAAGGACGGACACTACGACAGGGACAATACAGTTGTAAAACACTGTCGAGTCGAAGTAAACCACTCAGGACATGGACTCCACTTCCCCTCAAGGAATGGACAAAGATACCACACAAGGCATGGACAGATAACAACCCTTAAGGACGGACAATAACCTATCCTCCTAAGGACGGACAGTACGACAGAGACAATACAGTTGTAAAACACTGTCGAGTCGAAGCAAACCACTCAGGACATGGACTCCACTTCCCCTCAAGGAATGGACAAAGATACCACACAAGGCATGGACAGATAACAACCCTTAAGGACGGACAATAACCTATCCTCCTAAGCACGGACACTACGACAGAGACGATACAGTTGTAAAACACTGTCGAGTCGAAGCAAACCACTCAGGACATGGACTCCTCTTCCCCTCAAGGAATGGACAAAGATACCACACAAGGCATGGACAGATAACAACCCTTAAGGACGGACAATAACCTATCCTCCTAAGCACGGACACTACGACAGAGACGATACAGTTGTAAAACATTGTCGAGTCGAAGCAAACCACTCAGGACATGGACTCCTCTTCCCCTCAAGGAATGGACAAAGATACCACACAAGGCATGGACAGATAACAACCCTTAAGGACGGACAATAACCTATCCTCCTAAGCACGGACACTGCGACAGAGACGATACAGTTGTAAAACACTGTCGAGTCGAAGCAAACCACTCAGGACATGGACTCCTCTTCCCCTCAAGGAATGGACAAAGATACCACACAAGGCATGGACAGATAACAACCCTTAAGGACGGACAATAACCTACCCTCCTAAGGACGGACACTACGACAGAGACAATACAGTTGTAAAACACTGTCGAGTCGAAGCAAACCACTCAGGACATGGACACCACTTCCCCTCAAGGAATGGACAAAGATACCACACAAGGCATGGACAGATAACAACCCTTAAGGACGGACAATAACCTATCCTCCTAAGGACGGACACTACGACGAGGGACAATACAGTTGTAAAACACTGTCGAGTCGAAGCAAACCACTCAGGACATGGACACCACTTCCCCTCAAGGAATGGACAAAGATACCACACAAGGCATGGACAGATAACAACCCTTAAGAACGGACAATAACCTATCCTCCTAAGGACGGACACTACGACAGAGACAATACAGTTGTAAAACACTGTGGAGTCGAAGCAAACCACTCAGGACATGGACTCCACTTCCCCCCAAGGAATGGACAAAGATACCACACAAGGCATGGACAGATAACAACCCTTAAGGACGGACAATAACCTATCCTCCTAAGGACGGACACTACGACAGGGACAATACAGTTGTAATACAAAGTCAAGTCGAAGCAAACCACTCAGGACATGGACACCACTTCCCCTCAAGGAATGGACAAAGATACCACACAAGGCATGGACAGATAACAACCCTTAAGAACGGACAATAACCTATCCTCCTAAGGACGGACACTACGACAGAGACAATACAGTTGTAAAACACTGTGGAGTCGAAGCAATCCACTCAGGACATGGACTCCACTTCCCCTCAAGGAATAGACAAAGATACCACCTAACGCATGAACACAGAATAACCATTAATGACGGACAATAACCACTACACCGAGACAACACCGTAGAAAAACAATGCCATGTCAAAGCAATCGGCTCAAGAAATTGACTACACTTCCTGTCCAGCATTGTCAAGGAATTAACAAAGATTTCACGCATGACAACCCTTCAAGCAGACAGTGTTACATGTATACATTAATATCAGAATTATAACCGCTAGAAATACAAACTATTGCTTGAATCAAGTTGGCTAGGTTGGGACGCCATAGTTAGAGCAGAGATAATAAGTTGTAACACTTGGACGGGATACAACTGGGCCATATACTTCACAAATCAGATTTTACGGTCTAGCAAACAGAGCTGGTCAGGATAGCGTAACAGTACATGTTATGACAACAAAGTTGCAACAACAACGCATCCTCTTCAGCTGCATGTTCAGTGTTTTTTGATTGGATGGACACCATAATACCTGCTTTAAATGTTGTAATTACCTGTAAATTAAGCTGACAGACTTGCCGATTCATCAGCATCCACTCCAAGATGACGATAGTATGGAACATTCATAGATCTGTCCGTTTCTTTCTGAAGCCACCAAGTTTTACTTTGGTGTTGTCTCTGTGTCTAGTGTCCATCCTTAGGAGGATAGGTTATTGTCCGTTCTTAGGGGTTGTAGCCTCGTTCTGGATGTTTTGGCGCCAAAATACAGGAAGCAAGCCCCAGAGAGTCGCCTCCCTTGAATTGATCAGTCCGAACGAGTCCAAAACAACGGACAAAAATACGGACTCGAAACAGTGTCCATAGCTTATGTGGTGAAAATTAATGGACGGCTTAAAATGCTCGTAAGACCATTTTAAACGCATTGGAATAAAAATTCTTAAGTGGATATCCGCTTAAGGTAAAAAAACCGCTTAGGGTCATATTGGACATACATTTCTCCACTTAAGGTACCGTTTGTAAGAACGGACGGACGGACGTACGGACGTACATACGGACAGCCGTACATGATGACGACAATACCCCTAGGCCAAAGTTGGCCGAGGGGTAAAAACCTACTTTCTTGAAACTTTGATTAATATAGCTTAAATAACATGCAGCTTCGCAAAAAGATCGAGCACTTTAGGGTGGCACATCATTTGAGGTTGCACATCATTGGCAATGCACATATTTCAAAAGACAATACATAAAAATATGGTTTCTATATCAGTGATGTTGAGGTTGGATTAAAAGAAACTATATTATAAAACTTGAAATAAAGATTACATTTCTTTTTCAAAGTAAGCATATACAGCGCATAGTTAGGGACAATTGACCGTGCAATTTGGACCACGGAACTTCTTGGTGTAACTTTGTGTCATGATACGTGAATTATGTAATCCCTTTTCTGACAGAGCTATTAACAATGTAATAGTTGGAGTAGAGGTATCATTTACAGTATGGAATGGGACACCAGCCTTGTGGGTGAACCCTCCCATTTGTATGCAAATACAAGAATATAATGACAAATGTTTTCAATCATACATGTGTAATGCTACATAATAATGTGCACTGGTAAAACTGGGACACCACAAACCCAGTTTTAATTAATATAATAAGTTAAATGTGTGGACACAAATATGGTTCATGTAAAAGCTTTAAGCTAGATCATATGATGTGGAATAGAATGATTTGATAGCAAAATTGAAGGGAATTTTGTCCTTCATTTAAGGCGACACGAAATTCAAAACTGATAGAGGTTCAATACTGCGGGATTCCCCCGCCGGGTTATTTAATATTGTACTTCTGAAACAAAATAATGTCATCAAACTACATGTATTACTATAAGTATTTACTATAAAGTATATATTGTAGGTCATTTGTTGTGTGTATACACAATGTACACTACATCTCATACCTAATAGTAGGTTAGTTTCACATATAAGAGATATAAAATTTGAAATATGAGGGTATGGGGTCGGGCAATGCATTGAATAAGTGTAGAATGATGTAAGCTCCCAGAATATGAGGGTATATGAGAGATAGAGGGTGTGGCTCTATGCCCCCGGGGGTGAGGACATGCTCTCGGGGGTAGTGGATGGGTTGAATAAGTGTAGATGGCGGATGGGTTGAATAAGTGTATGATGATGTAAGCTACTTGAATACATGATGGTATGGGGTCAGGCGAAGCTTAGTTTAAGAGATATAGGGTGGGGTTCAGTACCCCAGGGGTGGGGATATGCTCCCTGGGGTAGTGGATGGGTTGAATAAGTGTAGCATGATCTAAGCTCTCTGAATATACAAGAGTATGGGGTCGGGCGAAGCTTAGTTTAAGAGATAGAGGGTAGGGCTCGGTGCCCCAGGGGTGGGAACATGCTCCCCGAGGGTAGTGGATAAGTTGAATAAGTGTAGCATGATCTAAGCTCCCAGACTATATATGGGTATGGGGTCGGGCGAAGCTTAGTTTAAGAGATAGAGGGTGGGGCTCGGTGCCCCAGGGGTGGGGACATGCTCCCCGAGGGTAGTGGATAAGTTGAATAAGTGTAGCATGATCTAAGCTCCCAGACTATATATGGGTATGGGGTCGGGCGAAGCTTAGTTTAAGAGATAGAGGGTGGGGCTCGGTGCCCCAGGGGTGGGGACATGCTCCCCAAGGGTAGTGGATGGGTTCAAAAAGTGTAACCAGATGTAAGGATTTGGAATAGATGACAGTTCGGGGGGTTGGGATGGCCTTAGTTCAGGAGACATAGTTGAAACCGAGATGCTGTGGACAGAAATTCCAAAACTTTAACATTTACTTGGTCCTGGGGTTCCAGGGGTGGGGACATGCTCCCCCAGGGTAGTGGATGGGTTCAGTATGTGTAGCCTGATGTAAGCATCTGAAATATGAGGGTTCGGGGGTCGGGCAGGCCTTAGGATCAAACTTTAACATTTACTTGGTCCTGAGGGAAAAATTACTTGGTCCTGAGGGAAAAATTTCTAAGTCCAAAACTTTAACATTTACTTGGTCCTGCAGATAGACAGACGGACATCATTGTGGCACCTATATCGAGCTTTCCGCAGCTAAAGCTACGGCAGGGCGCGAAATGTTCGGGTGTCCACCTGTCGATGACCGGTAGTATTTATGTGCGACAGGTAAGAAAAATAAATGACTGTCGCATGCGACAGGTGAAACATTGCAGGGATTCATAGGCGTTGATCTTTACTGACGCCCGAAGCAAGAAAAACTTCTTGTTGTTGTTGTTAAACGATGTCTCAACTTCTGCTGAGAGCATGCCATGCTTTAAAGCTAAAAATAAATTTAGCCTCGTTATGCTTCGGCAAGCGTTGACGTTCGATCACACCTCAACGCTCCAGATTTGCTTACACTGTTGGAGAGACCATTGGAGATCGGCAGTCGCCGAGTATATTTCAAGTAACGGATATTCTTCAGATCAAAGGTCACAGTGAACAGATCGGGAACACACGCACAGATGTCAGACAAACCAGTAAAAGAAGGTTATCGACGGATGTCTGTCAAACTGTACGCATTGCGGCAGGAAAGCTGACTTAGGAAAATGTGCTCAAGTTTACTGAAACAAATTCCATTCGGTCTACTGCTAAAGAATTCCAATGTTACCATATCATCAAGTTTTTTTTTAAACATTACAAACATGAAGCTGATCTAGAGAATGTATTCTAATAGCCTGACAGGGGCGACACTAACCAGACATGAGGTTGGTTGTGTTGTGCTTCTCAATCACCGTTACGCTCACTGGTATATTCCATGAACATAAAATGCTAATAACTTTATACATATCTGTGCTTCCGTCATCGTGCCTCATAGCGACATTTCAAAAAACAAATTAGAAATGAAAATGAATGGTAGGCTACTGGGGAAAGCTA
Source organism: Hanleya hanleyi (assembly GCA_036873755.1). Taxonomy (NCBI): domain Eukaryota; kingdom Metazoa; phylum Mollusca; class Polyplacophora; order Lepidopleurida; family Hanleyidae; genus Hanleya; species Hanleya hanleyi. Next base: position 57,819 of record JAVTVY010022912.1, read on the forward strand.
GATTGTGCGGGTTTTTTGGGGTGTTTTTTTTTTTTTTTTTGGTAATAGGTTTAACTATTTATCATTTGACCAGGGAGAGTAATTATTTATCATTTGCCTAGCAATTATCAAAACTAATTAATGAATTATTTGTCATTCTGTGTTCTTACTACATGAGGTAATAAAAACATTTTAAAACTCAAGAAATCAGAAATTTGGTGAGTGGGCATTAAAAATAAAATCCTCAGGACTACAATAGATAGTTTTCTCATCACAACATCCCGGTGCGTTCATCGTTTAAACATAATTCGATCAGCATATAGAAATTTTGACAAAATTGTGTACAAGTAAGTTTTGGGTGGGACAGGTAGAAAAAAACCTGTGACAGGTGGACTGAAAAAAACATTTCATGCCCTGTACGGGCTCGATAAAAATCACAATTAAGTATGCTGATGGAAAGTGAAAATTTGTCACCCGTGCAACGTTATGTGGAAATGACCACTGCACGACATATAGTGAAAGCTAATTTTCCTGCAGTTCTTTTATTAACTGCATGCATTCGTTTAACTACCGTCTACGAATTAGGGCAAGTAATAAATGTATGATCATTCTTGGTGGTCCCGGTGCCGTATGATACTAAGATAGTCATGGATACTGAGAGTTTGTAAGTCACCAATACCAAGGTTGGGCAAATTAGAATGATAATCTACACCATTTGAGAATAATGCGGCCCTTTTACAGGAAGATGGTATAATCCAATTATGTTATTGTTTACGAAACTCAAAATTGTACTTCAAGCCTCTTTAATGTGCACATTGAAGTGGCAAATAATCGTGATTAGCCCCACCAATCATATTTAATGATCAGCAGTAAAAGCCTTTCAACTAATATTTTTGAATATTACAATCTGGATTTCAGTCCACGGAGACTAGACTATTTTAAAATACAGTGCTTGTAAACATCTTAAATGAACAAGGAAATATTGTGAAATTAAAATAAAATATTGAGTTGATGGGCCGCGAAATCCATATGGAAAGCGGCCTTTAAACTACAATTCCAATCAATCGACTCTGTGACTCCAACCCCATGACCATGCTCCGGAAAACATGGAATCCTTTTTAATTACTTCGACAGCCAACTGAGAACATAAAAAATGCATCTGGCCTTTCATTGATAAGCGATATTGTCAGTGGCGCTATTGTTAATAATTACGCCCAGATAAATATATTGAATATAGGATCTCGTCCCTGCAGATGTGGGACAGTAAGTTTCTAATGGGACTTATTGAGGTTCTTATTTTTCTGTGCATTTATCAGTTTCTATTTATGAGAAGGGAGTTTTATTATAGCCCAGAAATGTGATCAGAGCAATCAACGATCTTTTGCATACTGCGGGATTTTGGACAGGTCTTCCATTGTCACTCCACCTTGACTACCCGGTCAGAAATAAATAGTAAACAAGAGACGTTTGTTTGAATTGAATATACGAACCATTTGATCACATTTAATTTATGCCAGTGCCGTTTATGGACAAATTGCAGTAGACTGGGAAATGGATAGGACTGGCGGAGCTATATGGCTTTGTTCACTGATGGCTTCATCAAATTCCATGCTGCCGGCTCCGTAGATCAGGGATTCAATAATAACTTTGAATTCTTAAAACCTCATTTTCCTTGCAATTGTCTGTCAAAACGCTCCTGGGTAATTTGCTTCTGATTGTGACTAACGAATACTGGAAGTGTTTGTTGACCTGTGAAATACTACAGTTGATCGAGAAATGTTCAAGTGGAAAAGTGATGTGCTTCAGTGTACACAAATTAATTATTTCTCTTTCAATTCGCAGCATATAAACAAGTTAAACTGTGGTTGTATCCGAGTTGGAAAAAAGTCAGTTTTAATAACCTCTTCAGCTCTTGATCATGTATCTGATTGACCCTTCAGGTCAAATATTTGAATTCTAGGGTGAAACAGATGAATAAAATTAAACAACCTCGACAAACATGGTATACCAGTGAAGACATTGCATAAAATCAGAATGCATGACTTGGCATCAGGTAATCACAAGGCCATTCCATACATGTATGTGAAGGGTCTCTGTAATGCTTCTCGGTACAGGCTGGTTATCCACCATTTATAGCATATGTGAGCCTGACCAGCTGACCATGGTTGATTTAAGTTAGACCATGGTTTTGTGATGAGATTGAAAGCCTGCCATACTCACCAGATACTGCAGATTTGGCTATTATAGGCCCATCCAAACTGCCTCGTCCTACATGTATCCCCCGTTTCTTTTCATATTCCTGTCCATACTGCATCAATAATTCTTGTCCTGCCTCTATGCGTTTGTGTGACCTGTAACAGACTTGACCTCGGTTGCATTGTTGTGGGTTGGTGACATTCACAAAATAGCTGGCTTTACCATCTTTGTAAATCTGGGAATAAATTTGACATGGGAATTTTTCATTAAAATGACTTCAGCGAAATAAATACTATTCACATAAAACAGTTCCATTCTTTACTTCACAAACAGAACATGTACTTCCAAGCAGTCACCTTGGCGGGTCATTCTTACAACAGGATACAACATTTCTTTGCTGATAAAATGAAGTAAGAACCATATATACCCGGGTCCCCCCCCCCCCTGGAATATATTACTTGTCTAGGTGGGTGCATCTTGAAATAAGCCATTTCTCATGGATTCATTACCTGTAAAATGCTAGAACTATGTGTGGGTCCTCAAATCTTTCATAAGTCATAACGAATTTATCATTTATGTACGACTGGTCGATAACAATAGAATTTGGTGAAACGATGATCATCGACATGGCGTAAATTCCTTGTTTGTGTATCTATTCATACTTCTCCTGAATGTCCAGTAAATGGCAATCCATTCGCCGATTCCGTTTTTAACTCGGGAAATTCGCTTTCACGGATCGGGTACATTCTATAATTAAAGTCTCTCCTTCTTGTGACCGTTGATTGGTTAATGTTTATGACATATACGTGCATGGCTGTCAGACACACGAAATGTCGGCAATTCAGCACAAAGTGGAGGGTACGACATTTTGTCACCCGTTTTTCAAACCAAATTCAGCTGAAAATAGAGATTTTCTTTATATGTATCCTTTATGATGCTATGTCACGTCATTACCCTATAAAACAGTAGCGACGCCTGGAGGGATGAACTATCCCCATTATGGTCTGGCTAAAATATTGATACTGATGATGATTTCTGGCTAAAATATTTACCCCAGGTTTTGTCAAGAGGTAAATCCAGCGTGTCATGCGGAGTTTTTGATAGCCTTTGATGAAGCTAGTTTAGACACACAGAATAAACTGGATTATCTTTTTATTAAAATTAATGTTGTACATTGAGAGGTGAACAACATTTGTACATCATTTGCGGTCCTATTCAACAGGAACATACTCAGGCCTTCAACTGGTCTCCAGTGGAAATATAGGACAAAATATAGGACTTTTTTCTTAAAAATACAGGACAGATATAGGACATTTTACTGAAAATATAGGACAAATATAGGACAATCTTCAACTTGGCATTAGTTGCACATTAGCAGATTACCTACCTGAAAGAAACAAAGAAGTATGGTACAAGCCTTTCTCTGATAACCCACCATATTCATCATGAAAGACTTCATACAGTCAGCATCGTCCGAGGATGCCATGGTGAGAAATCAGAGCAAGGCTGTGTGACAAGCGAAGTCAACAAACACCTGGAAATATACTCATGAAAACCAAGTACAGGGGTTATTAATCGTGGTAATCCCGATTAAAAATTCTCAAAAATGAAGTTTTGGGCAAATTTTCAAATTGAGTTTTCCTACGAAATATTCAGTTTTGTCATTTTTCTGATATTCTTAAAAATATTAAGTTTAACGCTGGTGTTGTTCTTGTTCACGATCGCTACAGGCATTTGGAAAGCTGAACGAGTCTTAGGCATTCGTTGATTGGACCACTGTTGGTGTCCTATCCAATGAGTTCTACCTTTATGGAAATTTAATTTGGAATGTCTTGTTAACAAAGAATTTGAACAAGATTCCCCCCACGGGCACCCCATTCCACAATTTTTTTTTTGGACTCTGTGTGTAGATTTTTTGGGGAAGTGCCGGGGGCTTAGCATGTCCTTTTGTTGTAAGTTCCTCTGTCCAACACTCTTAGGAGTTGCATAATAAAACCACACTGGTGGTTCCAATGAATGGAGAAGTAAAGTGCATACAATACAGCAGCTTCAGTATCTATTCTTTAGTTACATGTATTTTAGTGTGCATCATAATTACAATATCGATGAAAAACTTGAATATAATGTTTGAAATATTGAGTTTCATGTCTTCAACCTATGAAAAAATCTGAAAGATTGAGTTTATGGAGATACATGTAAATTGCGCACCAGCGGCGCGCAAAAAAAAATGAGTTTATCTCTTTCGAAAATTGAATATATTATAAATTTTGGGCTAGGATAACCCCTGAAGTAATTTAATAATTTGAAAGACTCAGGGCAAAAATATAGGAAATATAGGACATTTTTCAGAAATATAGGAAAATATAGGACAACTAAAAAAATATAGGACTTATAGGACATATAGGACATAATTGAAGGCCTGCATACTTTTATATTGAAGTGACTACAAGTCTTGCAACATCCTGTTGTATGTAATATATAAGTTACAAATATTTGCCATCTAAATAAGATAATAGTTGCATAAATGAGGTATATAATAAAGTATTGACTTACAGATAGTAAATCATAGATACCAGGTATCCAAATTGTCCCCTCAAGAACAGCTTGTGAAAGACTGCAGATCTCCACATCACTATGTACATCTGCTCCCGCACAATGAAATAATCGACTTTTAGACACCTGGAAAATTGACACATTGAAAAGAATTAGGATGTGGATATTTCAATTAACTGGAGGCAATAAACGTGATAAAGAACGCAGGAAAGAAGCAATCAGAGACTGCTTAATTGTACATGTATGCCCCCATCCGCTTTAGACCGACACTGTCCCACCATTGTTCTGTTCTGTATTGGTCGGTGTAGGCCTAATTTGGATAATTATAAAAATTCTATTTCAGTCATTTTTTTCAGCATGCCTCGCATAATACATATTCCAAGTTTTAAGTCGATCGACCAACAAGTGATAATAATATAATGGTTTGATGCAAGATGGTCGCCCGGACTTTCGCCCGACAAAGCGCTTTACTTTGCACAACTACAAGGCACTGACCTCATATCATGTAAATTTCATGCTTGTTCATACATTATGGACCGAAATCCAGCTTGGACATATATATATATCCCATTCACTAAAGGTTTGAGGAACAAAGGGCCATAACTCTTGAAAATATAAACGACACGCAGAGAAACTTAAAGCTGCACAACTGCATCGAGCATTGACCATATATCATGCAAATTTCATACTTGTCCTTTTATTCCCACCCGTGTGGTTCCCGGGTGTTAAGGAATAGGACCCAACGTCGTGATATGTATGAAATATAGCTGAAAGCGACGTTAAATCATATTCACACACTTGCCCATACAATAACAACCGCGATCCAGCCTGGACAAATCCCAATTCACAAAGATTTCAAGATCAAATTGCCATAACTCTTGGAAATATATGCAAAATATGAAAAAACTTCACGCTGCACAACTATAGGGCACTGACCACATATCATGCAAATTTCATAATTGTTCGTACAATATTGACCAAGATGCAGCCTGGGCAAGTCCCAATTCACGGAGATTTCAGGAACAAAGGGCCAGAACTCTTAAAAATATAACCGAAAAAACAATACACTACTATGAGGCACTGGCCACATTTCATGCAAGTTTCAATCCTGTCTATAAAATATATTGCGCGAACAAGAAATTCGGACAAAGCAATCGTTATATGCCCCCTCTAACTGTGGGGGGGGGGGGGGTAAATCTATTTCCTATAAATGGATGTACCTAAAATGACTTAAATAGAAGTTTTTAATTCAACCTGGACTTGTACCTCTGATGCTGGAGCAAAGCCAAACTTAGACACTGCAAAGTCCTGTTCATCTTGACCAAATCCAACCATCCTGAATCCAGCCCGACCAAATATCCTCCTGAACAACTCTTCTGGCTCCACTGTGGTTTGGAAACCTTCAAATCCTGCGATGTCAAGAGAATCAGATTTTAGTGATAAACTAAAAAATTGATAGTTAATTTTTACATTTTTAAGCTAAAACTTACCTTACCGACATATATTGCATTCATGTGCAAACGAGAGCTAACAAGTAAAATCTAAAAATAGCACAGTTCAGATCCGGCCCAGTGCGCATGCGTCGATCCCATGATGCAACTCATTCTTCACTTCTTACGACACGTCGTAAAGACCCAAGCGGGGAGGTCTGTCAGTAAGGTAAGTTTTAGCTTAAAAATGTAAAAATGAACTATAATTTTTTTAGATTTTTTGTGCTGAATACTGACCTTACTGACATATTGTGTAGAATGCCACAGTTCGGATGGCGGGAGAACAAAGCGACCATGAAATCAAAAACGTACCCGGTGTATCTTTTTTTGGCACAAGAAACACCGGAAAATAGAACCTAGGGGACCGGTAGCTTGTTTCTGGATGGGCTTGTCCACAGTGTTTCCAAAAGATGCGCTGTACGTAATGGAATACGAAACGGTGTTGAAGCCGTTGAAACCCTTGAACTTTCTGTATAGGAAGATTAGATTTATGGGACCGGAAGTAGTGGCAAATCGAAGTCCTGCCATGACAACAAAATTGACACGGCCCGAAATGTCACCCATCCCGCTGCTTCTTACCAGTGTTTCCCATCTTCATTCGGGAATAATCTGGTCTTACTGTTGTGGCTTATTTCCAGCCGACTGTAACTTCCCTTTCGAATTCGGGTCGAGTGGTCGGTCTGGAATGTTTGGTTGGGAAACTGGACGCCCATTAGTGGCCCCCGAACCACCCGCTCTAGGAGTAGAAACGGGCTTACTCTATTCTACTGTATCCCTGAGAGACGGAATGATGCCATTAAACAACAGTGATTATGCGGACGATTACTCTTCAAAGATTGAAGGACCAAATATGAAGAGTAGTTCACCACCAAAGATAGGTAATACTAGCGTCTTAGGTGAATTAACATCGCCGCAATAAACGTGAATAGAAGTAATGCAACCCCATTAGACTTAAAACCACGTTATGCAGATCCACCAGTAAAAGCAGTTCAGAAGTGAAACTGGTTGCTAACTTTGAGTATGACAGCCTGCTCAACACAGTGGCTGAGAGGCAATGGTTACCCCCTGTCGTGTGGCATCTTCAAGAGTAGAAAACTGGTTGCCAGTTAGCAGGATCAAGATCTTGACGGAAACCGTATTGTAAATATCGGCATTTCCGGTTCCGGGGACCTTAACCCGTTCTGTACCGTACCGGTACTTGAGTACCGGTAGAAAATAATTCAAGGAATTGTTGCAGATTTCTCATTCATGGGAACATAGATTTCTGGACTTTTAGCACAATGTTATACATTTTTGGAAAGCTCAGATTTCTGGCTTTCCGCGAATCAGACCAACTGTTGCAAGTTGTCTAAATTACTGGATGACACCACGATTATATTCCTAGTTAGAAATGCCTCAAATAGCTGGTACAGAAAGGGTTAAAGTCACACGCTAAATCATGGATGTCGTACACTGGAGGTAGACCTCTCCAGCAGAATTCGAAGGTGAAATCGACCTAAAGAGTGCACACCTATCTGTTCTCATAAAACGTCTTGGACTGATGTAAAACCGTCTACCGAACGGAACATAATCCATGAATAGCGCATTGTGATATGTAATGACGTCTGCCTGGTTTCCGTGAATAGAGCCTCTGCCATGGGGATCGAGAGGGCGTCGGTGGCTGGAGTCGTGTTATATCCAGGTATATCTCGTAAGGAGCATGTAAAACCCTGGAATATGAATGCTGCTCTGGATTCTGAATAATGTCAGAGTCCGAATAGAGCGTCCATGCATGATACCATGATGTCTTATCGATGGGTCAGCTTACAGATCAAGCGGATATGATGTTCAACCGGAAACTGCGCAGAAACCTAAAGTGGAACATGCGCTTCACCGGAAGTAGATGTGAAAATTTGTCAGATTTCACCAAAATCCGAAACTTCCGCATTATAAACCCAAGGGCTAAGCTAATGGAGGCCCAAACATAAATGGAATCAAATGACCTAGGTCAATGTAGATCCGATCGGGGGTTATCACATACGGCATCATTATGCCAGACCAGAACCCTCAGGTAACCGGAAATGGCTGCCGTAAATGGTTTGAGCCTTATATGGTTTAAACACCGGAAGTGGTGTAACAACCCGACTCAAAACCCGCGGTCCTCATAACGGGACCGGAAAGGACAATGTTCTTACCGGAACCTAGAGGATGCCAAAACTGGGACCAACCAGAACCAGAAATGGCAGATCGGAAGTAGTTTAGAGAGCCTTATATGGTTTTACCATGAAGAATGGATCAACCCGACTCGACTTCCAGCCCCGCTGTGACTGGAACAATACCGTGTTTCGACTAACGCCCTCGGGAATTAGGCGCGAAATCAGCATTGTTCCTGCAGAACAATAGCCTCAACCCCTTGTCAGCTAACTCGACTTACAGCAAGCGTGTTTTGAGTACAAGGGGCTTGATCTCACCCGGACTTGCATAACAAGAGCTCAAATATCTTTAATAATGTGAGATGTTACGCGAGAACATGGAATTAAAAATTCCCGTTGAGATCATGGATATATTAGCTCTATACCCATAAGAAGCTATGTCTGCTGTGCTGTAATCACTGCAGCACTACTTACCAGGCCACGGACTGCCCCTGAAGCAACAGGCAGTGAAACATTTAGACTCCTGACCAAATTTATTCACCTGGGGTTTAGATACCGAGATATCCCTGCAGGACTCTCTTATATGGTATCATTCTCAACAATCCGTACAGGCGTATGTCTTATATGGTATCATTCTCAACAATCCGTACAGGCGTATGTCTTATATGGTATCATTCTCAACAATCCGTACAGGCGTATGTCTTATATGGTATCATTCTCAACAATCCGTACAGGCGTATGTCTTATATGGTATCATTCTCAACAATCCGTACAGGCGGTATGTCTCTATATGGTATCATTCTCAACAATCCGTACAGGCGTATGTCTTATATGGTATCATTCTCAACAATCCGTACAGGCGTATGTCTTATGGTATCATTCTCAACAATCCCGTACAGGCGTATGTCTTATATGGTATCATTCTCAACAATCCGTACAGGCGTATGTCTTATATGGTATCATTCTCAACAATCCGTACAGGCGTATGTCTTATATGGCGTATCATTCTCAACAATCCGTACAGGCGTATGTCTTATATGGTATCATTCTCAACAATCCGTATATGTCTTCGTATCAGGTACAGGCGTATGTCTTATATGGTATCATTCTCAACAATCCGTACAGGCGTATGTCTTATATGGTATCATTCTCAACAATCCGTACAGGCGTATGTCTTATATGGTATCATTCTCAACAATCCGTACAGGCGTATGTCTTATATGGTATCATTCTCAACAATCCGTACAGGCGTATGTCTTATATGGTATCATTCTCAACAATCCGTACAGGCGTATGTCCAATCTCACCACTCCCTACATAGCCGTAGTAGTGGTCCTCATTCTCTTTTGCGTCTCAATCTTCTATGGGGAACACGCTAGAGGGAAGTTAGTTCTACGGTGACATCAGCTGTCTGACACGCATTCTCGTCCATTACTTTCTTGTCTTTTTCTTTCCTGTGAAGGAACAAAAGACAAATTACGAGTGCTTGACTTTAGGTCTTTATTTTAACAAAGAACATAAAGAACCTGTCCATGGACTATCAACTAGAGTAGGCTTCTTCGCCCTCGCATTTTCAACAAGAGCCCAAGGGGCTTCAATATACGCCCGTATATCTGGAATTACATTGGTTCAGATTTCAAGGTTGTTTAATAATTTTTTGCTTATGAGAATGTAACATATATCACATCTTATATTGAATGATAAACTAAAATGAGCTTAACTCTTGGTAACTAGTTGACCTTCTTTGATTCCTTGCAGACGAGAGAATTTTCATGAAGGAAGAAGAAAGTGATGAAGTAAACCTTTGTTCTTGAGTTAGTAAACAGGTGTGAAGTTCATAAAGGATTCCTCTCCCTGTTAAATTAGTAAATGTATGGTTTTTATTTCACAACAGTTTAACTAAATGAAGCGTTTCAAACATGGGAGACAACTCCACAGGACAATACCATATAAATGCAGGGGAAAAAACTTCGAATATTCCAACAATATTCCAACACATTTAGTCAGCTAAGCTTGATTCAGTTTTGGGGACTGCGACCTAGACCTTTGACAAATTGATCTCATATGTATGGCTCCACTTTGCCATGCGAGTAAGGTATACTCAAAGTTTGGTACCAATCCATACCTTGAAACTAGAGCTATCACATGGACAACAAATGTTAATGGATGAATGGACAGAACGCAACATCGCATTACACGACCTCATCTTCAACAGGCATATCAAAATGATTTCCTGATTTTGGGGTCACAGTGACCTTGACATTTGACCTTGACCTCAATTTTGATACACAACACATCGTCTTCTCTCAATCTATCAATGCACACAAAAAATCATGATTTTTAATGATTTCCTGATTTTGGGGTCACAGTGACCTTGACCTTTGATCTTGACCTACATTTTGGTATGCGACACATTGTGTCCCCCTAATGTATCTACTGACACAAAAAATGTTATTTTTAAAAATTTCCTAATTTTGGGGTCAGTGACCTTTGACCTTGACCTAATTTTGGTATGCATCATTCCATTTCCGCCTATTGAATCCACTCACAAAAAATTAGAAATTTTTAATGATTTCCTGATTTTTCGATCACACTGATCTTTGACCTCTGACCTTGACCTACATTTAACACATCGTCCCTCCCCTAGGGCATCCACTCACCAAAAATTAGAACTGTAGATAGAAAACAATCAATGATTTCCTGATTTTTGGCAACAGTGACCTTTGATCTCTGACCTCGACCTCAATTTTGGTACGCGACACATCGTCTCCACCTGGCGTATCCACTCACAAAAAATTGCAACTGTGGATAGAAAACGTTCACAGATATAGACTGGACACGAACACTTCAGTGATTTCCTATTTTTAGGCCCGTGACCTTTGACCTGTGACCTCGACCTTCATTTTGGTACGCGACACATCGTCTCCCCGTAGGGTATCCACTCACCAAAAATTGGAGCTGTGGATAGGAAACTGTCCCAGATATAGACCGGACACGAGAACAGGACAGACGGACAGAAACTGCCATCACATAATACGTAAAAAGGGAGAGGCAAAATAATATAAATTAATCCTCATAGCAGGAAAAGAAATCTACCCCAGACCCGTTCAAAAATGGTTTGTATTTCTCTCTTCAGTTCTGGCCTGTGAGTTCCACGAGTAGAATGGGTGTGGTCAAAGATGTGATTCTTGGCAATTCAATACACCTTTCCGCCGAATAGCCAGTGAGTTTCCCCTTCTTACAAATCTGAGTGACAAATATCTATGCCAGTGATTGAGAGTGAGTAAGAGAGAGAGAGAGAGAGAATTAAATGTAACAGTTTCGTAGTAATGGCCCCGGTATAATTTCATAATACGATAGACTGCCCGTGCTCTGCTACATCACAGTTCTTCTTAATAGCTTATATCTATAATACCATCCTATTCAGCATTATCAACGCTGCAAACGAGCACGTACAGATTGATGGCTGGCTTCGTCTACATGCTGATCGGGATCATGGAGTAAATTTTGTCCTGCCTCAGTTTAATGCCCCTTGGGTGTGCCTAAAAATCTGGACTCATTTATGGGAAGAAAATCTGACAAAAAACTGGCAGGTTGACCCCCACCTTTTTTTTGCCTTTTGAAGTTGAGACCGGACCAGGGAACGTGAGTAAGAAGTTTAATTGAAATCTACCTTACAGATTTTTCTGGAAATTGAGCCAAATTGATCATTTTTCGACATTTTATGGGGTTTTCTAGGAAAAATAAAGCAAGCTTTGAGGAGAATTTTCGAGATTCATTTTTCTATAACATAGCAGTGCTATATCTTAAAATAATATTTTCATCATGCTCTTTCAGAAAATATATACATATAAGTGATTTGGGATGAAAATTTTACGACAATTGGTTGCCGAAAAACGGACCCATCGTCTATTCCATGCCGAATTGAAGAATGCACCCTGAGAATGTACAACATATTATGGCTATACTGATCATCCAGAATTGTCCTTTTTAGAAAATATCATCAATTCTGCAGATGTAACAGCTACATTCAAGAGTATATATATCACAAAGTCATATCTAGATTTTATAATACACAAAAAGGATCATAAAAGGGCCGAGGCGAATACTGTTTTATAGGTTTGTAGAATACAAGTAGATACCGGTAGCTGTATTGAGCACAGTTCTTCAGATATAACTGATTACATTCACGCATATCCAAGATTATTACACCCGAAAATGAACAAGACGATGATTTTCTTCGCAAGCTTCTAGAATACAACTTGATAAATAAGTTTCCAAAATTTTGCAGGTGTACCAAACACTGATCTGCAGATATAACTTGTGCATTCAGTAGGCATCTGACTTAGTACTACATGTACATGTAGATAAATAAGTGTTCAACATTTGGTGGTTGTCTGTCCAGCGGTTTGCCTTGAATGCAGCAACAGACGGACAGACGTACGGACATACAGATGGGCGGACGTACATGGCAACAATACCCCAAGGCCAAAATGGCAGAGGGGTAAAAAGTATTAGTTCTATGTCAGTGATGTTGAGGTTGGATTGAAAGAGGAACTATATTATAAAACTTGAAATAACTTGACAGATTACATTTTTATTCGAAAGTATACCGAAAGTAAACTTATACATCTCATTTTATATTTCATGAATACATTTACATGCATTAGCTTAGTTAGGAACCAGTTTGGTGAGCAATTTAGAGCACGTTCAATATTGCCAAATACGAATACTACATGTAATATATTATACTCCTACATGTAGGGTGGTAAAACAATAGTACCATTATTCAAAAGTGTGCTACTGTGTACTATCATAACTACTAGTCCGAGCAGTCGCAAATGGGAGTCGGAGCCACTCTCCTGTCAAAGAGGTACATTTCTCTTCCCCTGATAAGCACAACAACTTCAACAGCAGCAGCAATTGGCAAATTTAGGCTTTGCAAAAATGCATACATCCTTTCACATACATTGCCCACAATACTGATAACCACGATTTTCCATCTCTATACATTGTCCTCAAGTTTCACCTCTGGGTGTGGCCTATTTTTCTTTCTTTGCATATACAAAAATCAGGATTCAGATTCCAAACGGGTGATGCACATAGGCCCAGCTGGTCTGTTTCTCTATAGCCACCCTACTAATGTATACATTTAGAAAGAGTCTAAAACGGCTGTCTAAACGTTTGGAGATCAGTTGTGATCCGTTTATATTGACGAATTCACGATGTTACGACGCCCATTCAACCCGGTGGCCCACGAGTTGGACGCCTCTTTCCGACTCACCAAGTTCGCCGACTTGAAAGGATGAGGGTGTAAAGTCCCTCAAGAAGATTTGCTCAAACTTCTTGAGGGACTTCAGTCGGACGAGTCTGGTGCCACATCACCTATTGCTCAGGTGGCCCAGATCGCCCAAATCTCCCAGGACCAAGGACAGTCACATTTTCAATATGTTACGGCCGTTCCCCGTATTGGTATTGGGATGGACAGTTGCGTTACCCACGCTGCGTCATGGGGGATTGTCACTGGTACAGACGACAGACTTCTTCTACCCTCTTGTGGATGATCCTTACATGATGGGGAAGATTGCTTGTGCCAATGTAGTGAGTGACCTGTTTGCCCTGGGAGTGACGGACTGTGACAACATGCTCATGTTACTGGGCATCAGTAATAAGATGAGTGATAAAGAACGAGATGTCGTCATACCAATTATGATGAGAGGGTTCAAGGATGCAGCAGAGGAGGCTGGGACAAGTGTTAATGGTGGACAGACCGTGATAAACCCTTGGTTAACTATTGGAGGTGTGGCCACAACTGTCTGTCAACCTAACGAGTACATCATGCCAGACAATGCTGTAGTGGGCGATGTGTTGGTGTTCACAAAACCCCTCGGTACACAGGTGGCTGTTAATGCCTACCAGTGGTTGGACCAGCCCGAGCGATGGAACCGGATTAAACTGGTTGTCAATGAAGATGACGTCAGAAAGGCCTACCAGCGGGCCATGTTTAGTATGGCTAGACTGAACAGAACAGCTGCAAGACTGATGCACAAATACAACGCCCATGGCGCAACAGATGTCACCGGTTTCGGAATGCTTGGTCATGCTACGAACCTGGCCAAGGTCCAAAAGAATGAGGTCAGCTTCGTTATTCACAACCTACCAATCATCACCAAGATGGCGTCGGTCAGCAAGGCATGTGGAAACACATTCCGACTGATGCAGGGTCATGCAGCCGAGACTTCAGGTGGCTTGTTAATCTCTTTACCCCGTGAACAAGCCGCAGCATTCTGTAAGGACATAGAGAAACAAGAGCGTTACCAAGCCTGGATCATCGGCATTGTCGAGAAAGGCAACCGAACAGCACGCATAATTGACAAACCTCGATTCATTGAAGTACCAGCCAAGGATAAAGAGGGTGAACTCTGGTAAAACACGACAAACGTGGAAGTAGTTCCAAACGTCACAAATACATAGGTTCCCGGTCATCTAAATGTAGCAAAACAAGAGTTACTGCCCCTTTTCCAAGAGAAAATTACTCGTGGTTCGTGTTGCATTGTGGGAAGGGAATCTGGCGAATTTGCTATTTTTAAATGACTGGAAACTGGAGTACTCCTTCACCAGTGATTTGAACCGAATTGTCTGTGTTCATTCGTTTCGATGAGATGTCGACGATTACGTCTGTACTCCGCGCCTTCTTGTGTATGAACAAGATACGATCTTGGAGTATTTGCAGCGCGAATAACAGTAGCTGGTTTCCATAGTCCTTTGTGTTGGACTGACTGAATTGCCCATTTGCAGTGTGGATAGGGGATGAGCTCCACGGTCATGGTACTGCTTCTGTTTACGTTGAATGCTCTTTCGACGAGATATTATGGTGAACATTGCGTCGTATAACACTAGGTTGTAGTTGTTTAGGAGTTGTTGGAATACCATCTCTAAGTCTTCGATTCATCAACAGTTGAGCTGGAGATGCAAGACCATCAACAGGTGTATTGCGATAGTTCAGCAGGGCTAAGTATGGATCCTGCCCACTTTCATGAGATTTTGTCAGAAGAGATTTGCAGATTCCTACTGTCTTTTCAGTGAGTCCATTGGACTTCGGATGGTATGGTGAAACCAATTTCAGCTCGATTCCCCAACTTTGAGCAAGAACTGCAAATATCAAGCTGAATCCAGACAAAATTCAGTTAGAAATAATCAGGCAAAATTCTACAGAGAAATCCTCACAGAAAATGGACTCAAGCCTGATCCGTCAAAGGTAGAAGCGGTGCGAGCCATGACCCCACCTCAGGACAGAAAACAATTAGAATGCTATTTGGGTATGTTTACATACTTGGCACAGTATGCACCTAAACTGTCACAGAAAACAGCCACTCTCCGCGAGTTACTGAAAAAGGAGAACGAGTGGTGCTGGGAACCACAGTATGATGAAGCATTCGAGGAAATCAAGGAAATGATTACCTGTGAACCTGGACCCATCCTCCAGTATTATGATGTCTCAAAGCCTGTGGTACTTCAGGTAGATGCTTCACAGTCCGGTCTCGGGGCAGCCCTCTTACAGGGAGGGAGGCCAGTCGCGTTCGCTTTCAAAGCGCTCACAGAAACGCAGAAAAACTACTCGCAACTGGAGAAAGAGTGTCTCTCGATTTGCTTCGGAACAGAAAAGTTCCACCAATATCTTTTTGGGCGACAATTTGAAGTTCATAACGACCATAAGCCGCTAGAGTCCATTATGCGGAAACCACTAAACGCCGTTCCTCTTCGACTTCAGCGTATGCAAATTCGCCTACAAAGATACAACTTTACACTTGTCTACAAGCCGGGGAAACAAATCCCAGTTGCAGAAACATTGTCACGAAATTATCAGAAGACAACTGATGACGACGACATGGAGATTGACAAGCATGTAGAGGCAGTGATCAACTGCATGCCAGTGACTTGTACAAAACTTAAACTTATTGCTTCGGAAACACAGAAAGACAGCACGCTCTGCACTGTACAGCAGATCACACTCAGTGGTTGGCCTGAAAAACAGAATGACTTACCTGATTGTGCCAAAGAGTTTTGGAACTTTCGTGATGAACTGTCCAGCATAGATGGTGTTCTCTACAAAAGTCAGAAAATAGTCATTCCAACAACTCTAAGACAAGAGATGCTGGATCGCGTACATGTCAGACATATGGGCATTGAGAAATGCCGCCTCAGAGCGCGTGATCTCATATTTTGACCCAGGATGACCGTAGACATTGAGAAAATGGTGGCCAACTGTGACGTATGTCTGAAACACAGAAACGCGAACTGTAAGGAACCAATGATATCCCAGCCAATACCCTCACGACCTTGGCAGATTGTGGGAACAGATCTTTTCTCATGGCACCAAAAAGACTATCTGATTGTTACGGACTATTTCAGCAGATTCTTCGAAATTCGCGCAACTTACCTCAACATCATCTAGTGCAATCATCACTCACACAAAGTCCATCTTCGCGCGCCATGGTATCCCCGAGAGGATATTAGCTGACAATGGTCCACAGTTCAGTGCAGCAGAATTTGCAGATTTTTTTTATTAAAAATGCTATAATGTCACATTCTCTGCACTAGACTGTCAAAGTTGTCTCATTTTCATTCTGACATCTCTCTCAGTGGCAAAACTGGATGACCCAGACCACTATGTCCAGCCAAATAAATCAGTGTTGTGTGAATGGACACAAAAATCCCTATTAGAACTATCACAATTTAAGGGGATAGAAAACTGTTACCTCTTGCTCTAAACCCTCTTGCTCCAGGAAATCCCTGACCAGCCATGCCAAATATGTCATACTCCTGTCGTTTGGTGTCATCACTCAAAACCTGAAGAGCAAACATTCCATACAAAAAGGATTTCTAATAGAACAATGCTAGATGCTATAATTATTTATTTATAATTGTTAAATTGCAAAACAATTGTATATGAATATGATGAAAATGAGTGAGTTTTACTCATGAAAATCCCTCATTTATTATAATTATTTGCCCTCAAAATATAGATGAGGGCTGGTCATGCTAATCGACCAAGCAAGTGACAATGACCTAAATGTTTAACAATTACCCAAGCAGGGTGCTTGCTACTAAAATTTAAATATAGACATAACTCACAAGGTATACTCAGCATATTTACTTTAATTTATTTTTATATTATTATTATTATTTTTTTATAAAATTTAAATATTCATTGAAGCAAAATACAAATGTTTTTATCCACTGCATATCACCAGAGAAGCACTCACTTGTGCATACAATCAATTGTTGCATACAATCAATTGTAAAAGGTTTAATTCTAGGAGACCTAATACACTCTCCTTAGATGACTTAGAAGCACTGCTTATACAGCTCGTCATTGTTTTTCAAATGGCGAGGCCTGTTGCCTTGGTTCCAATTGGTGGCTTGCATTCCAGAGAAAGGTTTAAGATTTTGTGCTTACGATAACGTAACATTTATGGCACCTTATACTGTATGATAAACTAAAAGGGACTTAACTCTTGGTAACTGAGTGACCTTGAAACAAGAGCTGAGGGCTCACATACTCCACAATAAAATCGACAATAGTCAAACACAAGTATTTTTCTACAGATAGATTCCCTTCAGTCAAAACATTTTTTCATGAAGGAAGAAAAATGTGAACTGATGAAGTAAATCTTTGTTCTTGAGTTAATAAACAGATAAGAAGTTCAGAAATGTCCCATCTCCCAGTTAAAATAATAAATGCAAGGTTTTTGTGTCACAACAGTTTAAGTGAATGTTTCATACATGTATCAAACAGGGGAGACAACTCCAAAGGACAAATGTCATATACATGTAGGGGAAACAACTCTGAATTGTCCAACATAACAGTCAGTTAAACTGGATTCAGTTTTGGGGGACTGTGACCTTAATCTTTGACCTACTGACCTCAAAATGAACAGGGTGCCTTTTTGCCCAGCGAGTAAGGTAAACCTAATGTTTGGTACCAATCCATACCTTGAGAACTGGAAATATCGCATGGACAACAAATGTTAATCGATGAATATAGACGGCTAGATGGACAGAACTCCTCAACGGATTATACAACCATGTCTCCGATGGGCATATAAAATGTGACCAAGAACGATTTCCTGATTTTGGCATCCTTGACCTTGACCTAAATGTTGGTACATGACCCATCATCTCCCCTTAATGTATCCACAGAAACACAAAATAATGATTTTTAGGAATTTCAAGGTTTCGGGTCACAGTGACCTTTACCTTTGACCTTGACCTACTTTTTAATATGTGACAAGTCCCCCTAATGTATCTAATGACACAAAAACAAATATATTTTAATGATTTCTTGATTTTGGGGTCACAGTAACATTTCATCTTGACCTAGTTTTTGGTAAGCAACACATCTTTTCCCCCTACTGATTCCACTCACAAAACTTTTCAATAGTTTCCTGATTTTTAGGCCACACTGATCTTTGACCAATGACCCCGACCTGCATTTAGTATGTGACACATTGTCCACTCACCAAAAATTGGAACTGTGGATAAAAAACTGTCAATGATCAATGAACTCCTGATTTTTAGGCCACAGTGACCTACAACCTCTATCTCAATTTTGGTACATGACACATCGTCTCCACCTAGTGTATCCACTCAGAAAAATTTGCAACGGTGGCTAGAGAACGGTCACAGATATAGACTGGACACCAACGGTTCAGTGATATCCTGGTTTTTAAGCCAGTGACCTTTGACCTCTGACCTCCATTTTGGTACGCAACACATCGTCTCCCCTAAGGGTATCCATTCACCAAAAATTGGAACTGTAGATAGAAAACTGTCCCAAATATAGACCAGACACGGGGGACGGACAGATGGACATCCGGACGGAAACCGCCATCACAAAATACGTCACATTTAGGGCAGGTGTATAAAAGGTAGTACATGTATACTGAGAGTAGAGGCCATTAGCTTTGAACAGCACATGGAAGCCATGGTATTTTCACCAGGAAACATGATAAATTCCCATATTCTACTCCCCGAAAATCGTTAACTCATCATACCAACTTTGGTTCCCTTTTTCAGCATGATGTGGTCTCAAGAGGTTTCTTGTAATTCCTGTCCCATTACTACACATGTTGGATTCCCCCCCCCCCCCCACCAAACCACTTGGAAATTAAGCTTAGTTTTAGTCTGTGTTATATATCAGGTAAGACAAGAGTGTAAATCATTTGTTTGGGTAACCGTATAGATACCTAAACAGACATGGGATATCTACCTCATACGCTTCAGAAACATCATGGAATTTCTTCTCGGCACTGGAATCATTCTTGTTCATGTCAGGATGATATTTCTGTGCCAGCTGCAAAATATCAAAAATAATATCACGCTTTCACTTAGCATGTGAAGTGGAATACATCACAGCAAATGTTCTTCACAAAGCAAGGGATATAAAACTGGTTGGTAACCATATTAAAGGAATACTCACATGGTATTACACGTGTACATGTAAGTCTACATAGTCCACATCCTTGGGATATACAGTGAAACCTACGAATACCAACAATCACACCTAGGTAAACCGACCAACCTCTAAATACTGGTACCATCCAGCATTGTCCAGGGTCCCAATACTTAAAAGTAAAATACTGTGAACCTTGATAAACCTGTTAAAAGCAACCCTATAACCTGGTCCCAAGTATGGTCAGTATACACAGGTTTTACTGTACATGTATATGTAATACTGGATAAGGCTTCATCCCTTCTTATACACATCACATTTCAATTTGAAGGATGCTGTGGAGTTTCTGAACACTGACCAACTGGGGTCAAGAGTGAGTGAGTGAGTGAGTGAGTGAATAGGGTTTAACGTCGCTTTCAACATTTTTTCAGATATATCACGACGGGGAAGGGAAGGGAGGGGAGGAGGAGGGACGGTGGTACCTACTTGTAACAGAGCAGATCTAATGCTGCCATTTTATAGTGCTGTCCCACCGAAATATCATGCCGTAGGCAGACATGACACCCCACTCACTCACATTATACTGACACCGAGCGAACCTGTCCTTGTTCTATACTCTTAATGCGGAGCGTAAGCGAGGAAGCAACAAGTTCCATTTTCAAGTCTTTGGTATGACCCGGCCTGGGATCGAACTCAGTAGGGGAGACCGGGCCACAGTGAATCAGAAATCTTTTTTCCTCAATTTACACATTAATGTCTTGGCAATATCTTAGCTTATTTTTGGGTGATGATACATATGCTGCTGGGCTGTACAACTGCCTTACATTTGTCGAGTTAACTCACGTCATTTTCTCTGAAATGACCGCTAAAGATGCCAAAAATATTGACTCACTGTGCCCCTATACCGGGGCAGAGTGGCTCACTGCCTGGGGCACAGTGAATCGCATCATGATACGCTGTAAATACATGTAATACAATCATATGCTTTTATTCCAAATTAAAAAGAAAGTCTTAATTACAGACATCATTTATATGACTGTAAAGAGAAAACATGGTATTACAGCCATATATTCTCACTACAATTCGCCCTGACTCGCATCATCTCAACCATCACCTCTAAATAACTCCAAATAAACAATAATACATAAATTTATTAAGAAGTTGTGCTAAATTGTTCTTAAGACAGCTTTGGTATACCAAAAAATGAAAAATGGAAATATTCAAATTTCACGCAGTAGTGAGTCAGCTGCCATACCGATCCACTGTGCCCCGATTCACTGTACCCCGGGTGTACCTAATGAACTCTGAGGGATTTTTTACTAGATAAGGCCGTCTGCTAGAGGAAGAACACATGTTTGTCACATTCATTAAATATCACACTTACTATTAAAACATGACAGTAGCCTTGTTGCATTATAGTGTGCACCATATACCACATCAAGTAATACCATGAAAATTTAGTTTTGACCATGAAAAACATACTTTAACCCACTAAAGTTCCTGGAGCAACTCTCTCTCAATGTTGTCTGCAATTCATAATGGCTATACATCTGGATTCTGCACACAAAGTGATGACACCATCTGAGGGATTTCCCCTGGCAATGTCTAATTATAGACAATTATTCACTGTGCCCCGTGATCCACTGTGCCCCGGTCTCCCCTACCTACCGCTTATGAGGCCGACTGGGGTCAAGAGAACAATGTTTGTTTAATATGAGTATGAATAAAATATCATCCAATGTTATACCAGTACCTGATAGTAGGCTTTCTTGATCGCCTTTGCATCTGCACTTTTGGGCAAACCAAGAACCTCATAATAGTCCTTTTTTCTGTCAATGGCAGAACCAGGAAACAAACTGTATGGTGCTCTCCCATGGCTGAGTTTCACTGAGAAACATAGAGATAGAAATAAAAGATCAAGTTGGGAGAGTGAGTGAATGAATGCATATGAATATTATAACATTTGGGTCCTATTTCTTTTTACACCATGAAACCCCGTGGGTTTATACTGTTATACCAAACAGTCCCCAATGTACTAGTCTGTGCAATGTACATGTAAACAGCTACATAAACTATGATCAATCACCTTCATCATCAATATCTGAGCACGTTTCACACCAATCAGAAACTCCTGATAATATAAAGGACTGACACAACGTGAACCCAAATACAATATAATGATGTCATTGGACATAGTTCTAGATCCCATGAACCAATAAAACTCATTAAAATTAGTACATGTAGTTCCTTCATGATCACCGCCCACTCCCAATTTTGCCCCCACCCCAAAGATTTGTTTTATTATCAATTTTTTTCTACAGTGCCTGAGACAAATTGTTTCAGCAATGCATGGAAAGTCCCATTTCCCACGATTCGTGAGAGATCAGAGAGTTAATTTATGCTGCTCGTGTTGTTCATGCTTCAAAATTAAATAAACAATAATTATTTATTTAATCGGCAAGCAGAATTAACAGTTCATTTGTCAGTTATTTCAACACAAATTTCATATACACGTAGAATACCCTGTATCTTTCTGTTCAACAGCATCTATCGGTCTATGGCCTCATTATTCCATGATTTTCACAGAAACTTATTGCTTCGTTCAAATTAGCTATTTCACAATGAAACATGGCTGCAAATGACATTCAGTGAAATTTATTCGGTAAATGAAAATGGCATGTGAAACGGATATATACTTGAAGGTAATGAGCAAATTGCAGGATGCATAATTAATAAATGAAGTTTAATTGACAGACAATGCAATCTGCTAGCAGGTCTACAGACCTCTGCTCTGGGTATTCTGAACGTGTGCAATGTGCAATGCATCAGGCAACTTAATCTAATTTATTCATCAGTCAATGCATCTGCATTATTGAAACTTGGATAAAGTGGATGTTACCACATTATATGCCACGGATCTAACAACAAGGTTTTTGGTCTTCAGCCTGTGTAGACGTGTTTTGTTTCGGCTCCGTCAAAATCACTTTTTTTTTTCTTGGTTCTTTCCTTAGTAACTTTTAGTTTTCAGTTTACTTCGATCAGACACTTTTTCTTCCTCTTTTTTTTGTAACGTTGTCTGCTGCCTTCGTCGAATATGTGGTAGTTTCACAGTATCCAGGAAACCGATTTCTTCTTACCACCGACACTGCTTCACTGCGCGAAAATACAAAATGGCGGACCACTCTTAGCGTGCCTGACAACAACAAACCCGGACTCTATACCCAGGATCTTCACGTTCCAGAGTGTTTAAAATCATTCCAGATTTAGTTGAGAGGGTAGTGAAATCAAACAATCTGTTCACAAGTATCCCAAGTTCATAATACGGACTTCCTCTGTACCACTGACACTCTTCACAACGTGAAAAACAAAGATGGCGGCCTTCTCGAAGCTTGCTTGACAACAACCAACCTGGACTAAAAACTCAGGATCTTCTCTTCACAGTGTTTTTCAATCTTCACAATTTTTATTCGACGGGGAAATGAAATCAAGCAAACTGTAAGTCTTTCTCCTTTTTTACCTCCACACGACGCTTCATCATCTTTGGCTTGCAGGAAATTTCTATGCAGATATTACCCCCCCAACTAATCCAGTCGAGTGATTGTCCACCCCCCACCTACTTTGCATGTGAGACTTTAGATATCCAGATTTTTTGTGTTTGTTTCCTGTACTCCATCCTGTTACATGTCATCTCTCCCTCTGCAACAACAGGATATTCAAGGAGACCATCTCGCCAGCACCAAACAGGACCGTAGTATATGTAGTGCAAATCCTGACTTATTGAGTAAACCCAGTCTAGGCACAGATCCAGATAACTTTTCAAAACTAAAACCGTGCACTCCTGTGAAATTACAGCAGAGACGCAGCAACAGAATTCGGGGAAAACCCCCAACTACCCCCACCAAGTCCGTGTCTTTCAGTCATATTGTATCTGTGCAGACGTATGAAAAAACAAAAACTTTGACAGACAGTTGCACCAGTGAGCTCAGCAAATCCCAGAAAACTAAAACAAGAAACACCGGTGAGAAACTCAGCAAACCCCAAAAAACTAAAATCAGAAATGCCTGTGATAAAATCCTAGAGACTAAACCTATCACCTTCAAGTCTACTGAATCAACTGACTATTGTCCTTGCAATCAAACCCCTAAACCCTGCAATTGTGGCCAAATCCATTGGATTGAGTGCTCTATCTGCACTCAGTGGTACCATCGTGACTGTCTTGGCCTGTCAAACTCTGAAAATTCACACTACAGTAAACCTGATATACCATATGAGTGTCCAAAATGTAAAATCTCAGCTGCTCTACAGTGCACAAGCAAGACACTCTTCTCCAGCCTATTTTCTGAACTGACCTTTTTCAACAACATACATTTTCCACCAACGACAGCTGATAAATCAAGCCTCCAGACTTCGGTAGTATCTACAACCCCAGCAGCAGTAGGTTCTAACTCATCGGTTTCTACAGTTTCTGCAACCTCAACATCATCAGGGAAATTTAAATCCCAGGACAGTAGACTGATTGATCAAGGTGTGGCCAAAAATCACATTGTTATTCTAGACAAAATCCCTCAGCCAAGTCCATATAAATCTCGCGCTGAGATAATCAAGGAGGTCAACAGAGTAAAGCCGGAAATAAACATTATTCACGCATATCCATTGGCTGCTGGCGGCGTATGTCTGCAGGTAAAATCAGAGGGGGATAAAGTCTTGGCACTTCATGAATGGCCATTAGGGTCATTTGGATCAGATCACCTATCTGCCCATCTACCGCGTAGAGACAGCTCTCTGACAGTTGTTTATGTCAGACATGTATACAAGCACCTTAGCACTGATGATGTAAAAAGAAACATCAGTCAGAGTGTCCAAGTCAGACGACTTCTAAACAGAAGAACAAGGACGCCATTAAATACAGTGGAATTAACTTTCAATGACCCTACACTTGCTCAACAATGTATTTGCAGTGGTATCATCATTGATAACCGACATTATCCCTGCCATCCCAAAAAAACTATCAAGATTGTGAGGTGTTTTCAATGCCATTTATTCGGCCATGTAGCCAGCGCTTGTACACGTACCGCTGTGTGTGTAAACTGTGGACAACCTGACCATGACCCTGGTCACTGTATCCGTGAACCGTCCTGCACAAATTGTGAGGGGCGTCATCCTGCTGACAGTAGCACTTGTCCTGTCTTCCACAAAATCAGACTCAAGTTACACGAAAAGGCAGTGTGTAACTATGAAAATTCTGCAGCTAAACTGTCGTTCAATTAACACCTCTCACCACCTTATCAAGAACTACGTCGACAGAAAGAAAATCGACATTATCTGCCTGTCAGAAACTTGGACAGTAAAAAATGTTTCCTCCCTCAAACAGTTCAAACAGTTATTCAAACCCAGGGGGGGTGATGGACATGGTGGAGTGGGAATCCTGTATCGGCCAACTACAGTAAAGCTTGTGCCAAGAAGAGATCTGGAGGTTCAAGGCCTGGAAGCCACATGGGTCGAACTTCGAGTAAATGGCTCCCAGCTCTTGGTGTGCAGCATTTACATCCCTCCAAACCTGATAAAGCATTTAGACATTCTGAACACCGTCATCCACAGACTAGGCAGTCAGACAAATATTTTGCTGCTCGGGGACTTTAATTGTCGCAGTTTTGTTTGGGAAAGATGGCATCATCCATCAACGCACAGCTTGGGCATGGCCTGGAAGATGGGCAAGAAATTAATGGATCTTTGTATTGCTCACAACTTCATCATTCACAACAATGGCCTCCACACCAGAGTGCAAGACGGCAAATTCAGCGCACCGGACATCTCTTTGTCTCGGGGAATCAAGGGTCAGACTGCCTGGATTGTCGATCAACATACCGTTTTAAACAGTGACCATTTACCAATTGTCTTTACAATCAACAGCCCCCCAGAAACCACCCTGTACCCGCTGGGACCTTCGAAACACTAACTGGGAAAATTGGCATCAAGAAACGAACAGATCGTTTGTAAATTTTCCAGATGACACGAAAAACTTATCAAGTGACGAAACTTCGGACCTGCTGGCAGCAGAGATCCTCAAATGTGCCGACACAAACATTCCAACGAAGAGGGTATGCTCCCACTCCAAAAGCTTTATGTCAGACCACTTAAAGCAGCTTCTCATCACAGCCAAAAGGCACCGTGCTCTGTACAGGAAAAGAGCGACGCCAACAAACTATGAGATATATAAGCTAGCTGTTGCAAACTTCTCAGAGGAATACAATAAAGCAGCGGATGCCAACTGGAAAGAATTATGTGCTAAACTCGATCCAGGCGACTCAGAAGTGTGGAAAAAGATCCAAGCACTACAAAATGATACAACGAAAAGCCTAGTACAACCACTCCGAGATAAAAACGACATCCTCAAGTTTGAAGACAAGGACATATCTGAGGTTCTCACTGCTGCGCACATAAATAAAGACTTCTCCGGTTCCGACAAACAGTTCGATGACCAATTCTTTGATCACGTCACCAGGGAGAAGAAAAGGTTGATAGAAGTGGCTACGTCATCTCCAGATGGAGTTGATGCTCTATACAACTGCGACCTCAAGCGAGTGGAAATTCTGCGAGCTGTAGCTAAAATAAAACTACACTCTGCACCAGGACCCGATATGATCTTGCCTATCATGATCAAAAATGCTGGCGCCAACCTATTCACAGCACTACTCGCAACATACCAACGATGCTGGGTAGAGGGAAATGTTCCATCAGCCTGGAAGAGGGAAAATAGGGTATATCTCCCTAAGCCGGACAAGGCAGACTACTCCAGTCCAAAATCTTACAGAGGAATCAGTCTATCAAGCGTCATTGGTAAACTCTACGAACGTACAGCTGACCATAGACTTCGTCCCTGGATGGATGAAAATACCAATATGCCTACCGCAAGGATAGAAGCCTAACTCAGGCACTTCTATACTACACGCTCAGTGTCATTCAGGGATTTAAACAGAATCAGAACACCGTCGCTTGCTTTGTGGATCTGGAAGGTGCTTTCGACACTGTCTGGCGGGATGCGGTGATCTTTAAACTCCATCAAGCAGGTCTTCGTGGTCGTCTCTTGCTGTACGTAAACTCCTACCTTGACAACAGAGAAGTCCGTAACAAAATAAACAACTTCACCTCCGACTGGATCCAAACTTCTGTCGGAGTGCCACAGGGCAGTGTCATCGCCCCTCTGCTCTTCATTTTCTTCATCACCGACATGTCCCTGTGCATTCCAAAACGTATCTCCTTCGCTGATGACTTGACCATATGGGTAACGGCAGTCGACATAACAGCTGCCAGTGCAGAGATCTCCTCACAAGTACTTCACCTGAAAGGATGGTGCAAGACCTGGAGAATGCTGGTAAGCGATGTGAAAACGGATGTCATGTGCCACTCTAAAACTGGTGGAAATCAAGTAGCAGTCACAGTAAATGGTCAAACCCTCAAGCAAGTTACCACCAAACGGTGCCTGGGTGTAATCCTGGATGAGAGACTGACCTTCGTTCCTCATGTAGACCACATTTGCAGCACATCTATTCGGGTAATAAATGGCCTCACAAACCTGCTGAGATGGTCAACAGTGGAGATGTCGGTGCAGTTTTACTGTACACTGATTCGCCCCCATCTGGAAAGAACCTACCCCATCTGGTGCGCGGTCTCACACTCTGCAATGAAGAAAATCGAACGTGTACACCGTATGGCACTACTCCGCGCCAGTGGTGCCTTTTCCAGCACTCCAACGTGCTCCCTGGAAATATTATGTCACGCCACCCCCATCCAGCTCAGACTCGATGAAGTTTTAGTGCGGGAGTTCATCCGCATTATGCATAAACCAGCGGGCGATCATCTACGTACGCTTGTATGCAACCTCAGGGACGACAGGATATTTCGGGATCACCGTCTTCTAACACCACTACATAAGCTGCAGATGCTTCAGCGGGATCTTCCAGGTTGCTTGAGGTTGTCCGAAATTGAGCCATCTACTGAGCCAATATCACCACTTGTCCGCTTAAACTACGACATACCTGAAGTAAGGATAGTAAACAACGACTACGGCTCATCCAAGAGTAGGACTGCGGAACAAGCTTTTCGGGCTAGGACAGACACACTAAACCAGCTGGAGGTAATCCAAGGTGCCATGATCATCTTTACAGATGGATCAGCTTTAGGAAACCCGGGTCCCTGTGGAGCCGCGGCAGTCTGCTATGTGGAAGGTCTAACAGCACAACCGATCTTGCTGCATAAGCCCGTCTCGAGTCTCAGCACCAGTTATCATGGGGAACTTCAGGCCATCCAACTGGCAACGGATTTCTCCCTGCGTTACAGAGAAACACATGTTTTCGACTGTGTCCACATTTTCAGCGACTGCATGTCTGCCATAACCAGTGTATCGACGACCGAGCTGCATCCCATCCATCAAGACCTGATAGACACCATTCTTTCTGAGATCACCATCCTCAAGAGCCTAAATACAACGACAGTCATCCACTGGATGGCCGGTCATGTGGACCTAAATGGAAATGAGCTAGCGGATCAACAGGCTAAAGCTGCTGCCACTGAAGCCATTGACATCGCCACAACTGAACTATCCATGATGGC
This sequence comes from Hanleya hanleyi, assembly GCA_036873755.1. Classification (NCBI taxonomy): domain Eukaryota; kingdom Metazoa; phylum Mollusca; class Polyplacophora; order Lepidopleurida; family Hanleyidae; genus Hanleya; species Hanleya hanleyi. The sequence continues at coordinate 86,234 of JAVTVY010022912.1, forward strand.
TGCAAAGGGGCTCCTTAGGAAGTGCTCAGCAAGGAGGTGGCAGCGCGGCTGGAATATTTCAGACAAGGGGAGGTCACTGCACGCCCTTATACCGGAAATCCCTAAGGAAAGGAAAAAGTCTCAACTTCCAAAGGAGGCAGAAACCAGACATATACGTGCTTTAGCGGGTCACTCTCTTCTAAATTCACACATGTTCAAGTTGGGTCTGGCTGATTCTCCACTCTGCACCTGCGGCACTGGCGTGCAAACCCTCGAGCATGTGATCTTTGCCTGTGAACAGCTTTCACAGCATCGCGAAATTCTCCTGAACCAGGTGGAATCCATCTATGCCAAACATAACACTCCAGTCTGGGAGCGGCAAATAGACCTGGACTCTATGTTAGTTCCCAGTCACAGTGAATTGACTACACGATATGCCATTGCAAGGACGTTTGCTGACTTTCTCTTGCACATTGAAAAGATCTAACTTTCCAATGCAGCAAACAAACGGACTACAAGCCATTATATATATACAAAAACTGAAAGCAACAAAAAAATTGTTTTTTCTTTTTCCAATGCAGCAAACTAACGGACTACAAGCCATCTTATATATATATACAAAAAACGGAAAGCAACAAAAAAAATTGTTTTTTCTTTTTTCAACTTTATTTTACTTTGTGTCGGGCTGAAGACCGAAATAGCAGTCAACTAAGTGACAATTTTTTCACCAAGTGAAAGTAGTAGGCTATGCAATCGTGAAATTCTACCTGAGTGACATTATCTTTGGCGCGCAATAGGCCAATTTCAAGACAACATCATCATCATCATCACAAGGTTGTGATATATGCTCCTATTCCTGCTCTATTATACAGTACAAACGTTTTTCTATGTGATTTAGTACAATATAGCAAAAAAAGGTGCAGCATATTCATAACATTATTTTGCTAGTTCCGGGTCAAATTTCCAGTTTCGAATCAGGCAACCACTTTCAGGGGGAACAACTCTGTCTGGAGAACAATGCCTCATTAGGACCTCACGTGGAGTAGGTCATAGGAATTCCCTATTAGAAAGTTTCCTCAATAAAAATTAACCCCCCCCCCCCCCCACCCCCCACAAAGTATTCCATCAAGTGAACCAGGTATTGATGATCCCATTCTGTAGAATAGTTTTCCAACTCAGCCCCAAGAATTGAAGAGAGAATTAATTTGTCTTATCAATACATGTACTGGATGTGTGAACACAAGAAAATAGACTTATGTTGCTGGAATGAAAATAACTTGCAATATCTCAGCAATTCCATCAGGTCACTTTCAGGAATGTAAATTAACCTTTTAATAGCCAAATGACAAAATATGGCTAGCACCTTACTCTACCATATACTGATATCCATAAAATAGTCATATAATTTACCTCTGAGCATAAATAATTATTTACAGGAATTACTCAGCTATAAAGATATAGCTTAACACCATGGACACTGGTACAAATGATTCTTAATTGACAAATAAACAGTTATCTGTTACGGTTAGTTCCCTAAGTATTCGTGACCGGAAGTGAATATCGCAGTCGTGAAAAACTTACCACTTCCGAATAGTTTGTGTGTTACAGCTCTGTTAATTTTATTTTTGAGCATTCCATCTAAAACACTAGATTGATCTAAACCAGCATTCTTAAAAAATGTACTTGGTTATTGAGAGAAAATTGTATGGGAAATTTATATTAATGTATTTATACCGCAGGCCCAAATAACAGACGATCATGTAATAAAAGAAATAACTTTATTGTTTAATGGATAAAAATAGTTTAGTTTATTCCTAGAACAAAATATCTTGCTCTCATTGGAATCCCAAAAATATTTCACAAACAGGGGCGATAACCCTATTCAGGCTGGTTTCAAAGGAAAAAGAAACTAATTACCTCCCCTTGCCAGACCATATCTTAATTTTGTGATGTGAGGGTTTTCTGTTCCAAAATCTCAATAGATTTACTCATTATCCCCCAGTAAAAGATGTCAACAAGGGATATCTGGTCCAAAATGGTGTTAAAGCAATTACCAGGTTGTTTAACGCTGTAAGTAGATGTCCTTTGATGTTCTAACAGAATGAACAATAATACTGCTGTTGTTGTTGTTGCAACCATGGCTGGATTATCCATTAAGGTGCGCGATTGGCTTATATTCTCTCGCATCTATTTAGAATCTAATTAGCAAAGCTGCTAATTTGCAGATATTTTCTAGGATACTTTGCTATTTAGAACGAGATGCTAATTATACAATATATTCTGTTTCTCCCCGAACAAATCCACCGACCGCAATATGCCCCCCTGCATCGATTCAACTGAACGTAAATATTGAATGAGAATTCATCCCACTACCAGATTATGCAGCAGAGTAAACTTGCTGACGGAATGATCAACACTGTTCGAGTATCCTCCTTCACACGAGGTACACCCATTCGGAACTCCCGAGCAGAAATCTACGAAGGGGACATCTCAAACCGGAGATCCCCGAGAAGTTGCGAATGGAGGTACACCGACTGATTCGGGTGAGTGAGAATATCGTTCGACTTGTCCGTAACGCCAATGACAAGTTATACCCCACTGAGGTCGCCGATACTTATTAAAGCGGATAACGCTCATCTTCCATGGACCAAAGTCAACATAACCTGTGACGTACAATGTAACATGACGTAAAACGCTGAATATCTCTTTCCTTAACCTGTCATCGCGAGAAAGCTTCACGCGAGCACATTCCATTCTTCTCAGTGTGCTCATACCGAGAATGTCGGCGTTTTCCTTTTCGAAATACACGAATGATTTGCATAAAATGTAGACTATATACATATGTGCGATGCTGGGACTTGGAGCTCTTGTTCCCCAGAAAGAAACAATATATTGTCTAATTAGCACTTTGATAATCTCATCTAAATTGCATAGATTCGCACTTCAGGGAGAGTTAATATATTGTCTATTTAGCATAGATTCGCAAATCTGTTTTACCTCGTCGAGATTGCAGAGAAGACGATATATTGTCTAATTAGCACTTTGATAATCTCATCTAAATTGCATAGATTCGCACTTCGGGGAAAGTTAATATATTGTATATTTAGCGTAGATTCGCAAATCTGTTTTACCTCGTCGAGATTGCAGAGAAGACAATATATTGTCTAATTAGCACTTTGATAATCGCATCTAAATTGCATTGATTCGCACCTCCTGCATACTTAATATATTGTCTATTTAGCGTAGATTCGCAGATTCAATTTCACACGCCGGCTTCACAATATATTGTCTAAATAGCACTGTGGGGAAAGTGAATAATATATTGTATATTTAGCGTAGATTCGCAAATCTGTTTTTAGATTCGCAGGTTCAATTTCACACGCCGGCTTCACAATATATTGTCTAAATAGCACTGTGGGGTCATTCTCACGGAAAGGCACATTTTCACTTGGTGAAATATCTGAAAATCAAGATCACCAATGACTACAGAATTTGATTTCAACAGAGTCTCCATTGACAAAACTCTTTATAATGCGTACAATAAATGCAGACATTCCGAATAATAAACTTTTCCTAACACTTGTCTTCAATCATGTCACTGGTGTTACACAGGAATTATCAGTATATTGGGCACTAAGAGGACAGAAATAGGAAGATACACACATACTATGCAATATATTGCGTGTAACTATGACTAACGATGAACAAAAATTGAAATTAAGAAAACAAGTTTGTTTTTAGTATTCTAATTATGCTACATAGCTCACCAAAATCAGCCAGTTGAATCGCATGTATCAACCATTCATCTAGATTCTGTATAATAAAGCTAATTATTCTTGATGCTGGCTTTAACCTAATTATGGAGGTATAAATCGGGAGGAGACACAGATTGGGGTGATGAAAGTGTTCAATGTAAGATCCCAAAATCAGACAATCACGACCATTTCAACCTTTTCGCTCTGACAATAATTGACGTTTACTCCAATGAGATTAACATATTCGCACGGCACAATCTTTTGATATTTTCTACCCCTAACAAAGGCACGTTTTTCTGCGGGAGTAAACTCTTTCATGTTTACGGACCCTGCCGGGAAATGATGCCTTATTTGGAAACTGTTTCGGGATAATGTTTATATATTAGATCACGAGCTACCGCGTGTAATTACTGTGGGCGTGATTTTGAAATAGTTACAACCAGCTATCCATCTGATAGGCTAACAATAGTAGTTTCAACTCGCACGAGATTTATATAGGGCTGAATTTAGATATAATACATGTATTCCGAGATATTATATCTGACTTTACTGAGATTGATACATACTTATGCTTATCATCGTTCCCAAACGAGTGATGTTACCAGATTTGGCGAACGGAGGCATAACAGGCATATCCGCTCTGATCACTTTCTGCGAAGCCGTCCATAAACAGAAAGATTTCACTCCCAAGTTAGAAAAAATCGTCAAAACACACGAAGTCAACACTCAATGTACCGAAAAGTCATTTCAATGGCTTGGCCAGTTTAAATATAACGTCCGCAGAATCACCGATACAGATTTACCTTTTCTCTCCGGTATATCATCAAACACAGAAATGCGTCCATGGACAAGAAATAAAGCATATGTGACCATGATCGAAAATATCAGTTGCAGCGGGCTTTTGTTTTACCGAGTTTTTTCTATCGAAACCCAAATTATATGAATGTAGACCCAATAAACTATGGTTTGGATATCTCCATGCCAGGTTTTAACTTTATTGGTACATTGTCGATAGAAGATACAACATATTCTATTTCAGTTTCTGGTAATGAAGTAAAAGTATGAATCAAACACTCCAAATCTCCCCTCAAGTGACACATATATCTCCAGTAAAAAGTCGAATATATAACAAATCCGCGACATTTCGGCACGCGACATCTCGGCATATACGAGATTTCGGCATGCAACATTTCGGCACAAAGTGAACAGTACGACATTGTGGCACGCGACATTTTCACATGTCAAAGTCGCGTGACGAAATGTCGCTTACCGAAATGTAGCTTGCCGGAATATCGCGTGACGAAACGACCTGATACCACATATAATAAAAGGCTATTTTATGGATAACAACTTTTGTATCCTGTACACAATATTTGTGTATGTATCGCTGTTAATCGACAAGAGTGTTTCATAACAACAATTTTAATTACTGGCTTATTACATGTATTAACGACATATGGCCGTTCTGATTCTTCGGTGAAGCAGCTTCTTGTGTTCCCAATGTCGATAGACCCAATACCACCCATTGAAGAGACAAAGACATGACTATAGCGCCACTACCGGAGGAAGAAAATGTCAGTGCGAATGATGTGTGATAAATCGTACAAGATATAATTATATCATTTTATCATGTAAACGCAATGCACAGGTATCTAATATCATTTTTGTGGAAGAAGGTGATCCAAATTACATGTACTTATGACATGATATATTCATTGCGAAGATAATAATGTAGCATTACATGTAGCATGGAGCAAAGATTATCGTTAAACAATATATCAGAGAGAGTCCAGGTTTTCAGCTTTCGTGATTAACGCCCTTTCTTCGAATTGTTTTCATGGTAACAATATGCCATTTCTAGGTTCAACAATCAAAGCTGAAGCATTGTCATGAGCGACATTGTCATTATCATTTCTGTAAGTCCGAGAGGACATTCGCCGCCTTTCGTGATAGCACTGCAAATTTTAAAACCACCCCTTGGATGGACTCACAGATGACTATATAGTTCTTTTTTTTAGGGAGATAGTTGGTAAAATCTGCACG